>JACJUY010003493.1:0-85389 GCA_014220935.1 Platorchestia sp. MABIK
AGCTAAGGAACTCATTTTTGATGTGCTTTTCTGTCAATCATTTTTTGATTCAACATTTTACACGGGTCATCAATTAAGGATGCCTTTAGGTTAAGGTGTTTTAAAATCCAATGTATCGACGTTTCATGTTTGTACTTTATTGGAAATAAATGTTTTTTCTTTCTTTCTTTCTTTCTTTCGAACACTGAGGTCCATAACGGACTTTATAAGGCAGATTTAAGAGCCTTCAGCAATAAAGTTCATGGGATGTGATTCGCCTGATCAGCCTAAAATTTCATAACGCAAGTAATTTAAGACTAAGCGGAGCAATGGCGAGGGTTTCTCACATCTTCGGCGAAAAACGTATATGCAAACTAAAAAATGTTCGTCTGCTCTTCTTGCAACGAATCCCAAGCCACAGTAAGGGATTCGGGGAAGCTGACGAGCGGGTCAGCCAGAAGCCGACCCAACAGATTGAATCCAGCTGTAAGCGTGTGTGTGCACCTCCTTATGTGTGCCGCTGCTCTACGGCAATCCGACCCTCGCTACAGGGGACTCTTGTGTCCTCGGCAGCCGGCTGCATTGAAGATAGTTCTCCTGAACATACTTTTCGAAGATTCAGGTGAGCCCTTTGCCTTTATGTTCCGTTTACCCTTTAATTATCCTTTTTCTAGCGTTACCGACCCCAGATGGGTGTCAGGCAAATGTGTGTGCGGTAGAGCCCGTTTAATTCGGGGTTAGTAGTTCCACTGGTCGGGTGGTTTAAACACAAGACAACGTTATTCAGAAATAATTTATAAAATATATAGCACAACACTCGCATCTAGGAACAAATAGACTGATATGCACACAAAAATGAATTTCAAATCTTCTTCATGTACGGATGGTATATATAATTAAAGAAAAAATGAAAATAATAGTGATAATATAAACGAATTTCTTCCTGCTACGTTGAGCTGACGGCTGTGTTGCTCATTGTGGCCGACAGAAATAACCAAGATAAATATTATAGGCTTTGAGGTATAGTATAGCGTATGGAAGCGTATGAGAGTCCCCAGGAAGCGTATGAGAGTTTTGTCATACGTGTTACCGTGAAGAATGATTTGATTTAAAAATTGAAACAAATTTGAAATTCATAGGTGCTATAGTTTAGAAATGAACTTTTTGACAAAAATGAGGCTCATCGAAAAAATCTGACTCTCATTGAGGGGTTGCGGGAACTTCGCTCTTTGCCCCCCAACGAAGCGTATGAGAATTTTGTTATACATTTTACGGTGAAGAATGATTTGCTTTAAAAATTGAAACAAATTTGAAATTCATAGGTGCTATAGTTTAGAAATGAACTTTTTGACAAAAATGAGGCTCATCGAAAAAATCTGACTCTCATTGAGGGGTTGCGGGAACTTCGCTCCTTGCCCCCCAACAAAGCGTATGAGAATTTTGTTATATATTTTACGGTGAAGAATGATTTGCTTTAAAAATTGAATCAAATTTGAAATTCATAGGTGCTATAGTTTAGAAATGAACTTTTTGACAAAATGAGGCTAATCGAAAAAATTTGACTCTCATTGAGGGGTTGCGGGAACTTCGCTCCCTGCCCCCCAACGAAGCGTTTTGACAGCGCGCGAGTCGGGAAGGAATCTCAAGAAATTTCTGTACTTTTACAAACCGTTCTTGAACCGTCTCGGCTGCGGCCTGCCCTTGAAAAAATGTTAAGGTTTCGCGAATTGTTTATTGAGAGTTGATTCCTCGAGAACCCTTACAAATTAAATCGGAATATTTTCTGTTTTTTTTCTGGGCATAGAGGCATTTCATATTCATTATTCATATTCTCAACTATTTTCTTATGGAGCTGTTCCAAGTAATAATTCTGCTAAATGTCTATCATAGCAAATTTCATGGCAAAAGTTTGAGTTTGAATAATTATGGTATCACCAGAATTTTGGCGCGCAAACAGTGGGATTCGCGGTGTTCGTGCTTTTAGACCTTCCCTGGTCGTTGTTGACTCGAAAGTTCTTTTTCGTATAGAACGCGGTAGCCTAGTTCCGTTAATTTACGTAGTTGAACCAGTCGTTTTTTCAAATCGTATTTAGCAACCATGTCTGGAAGAGGAAAAGGAGGTTTGTAATGGTATATTGTTACGTGAACAACTTCATTCTGGATGCAGGAATGAAATGGGTGGAATCACTGGTGTTCACCGATTTCAGTTTTTATTTCAATGAATGATGTTAAAAGTTCAAAGTAGATGAATCAGAACCTAATATTAAAAATAATCTTCCTGTGGAAATCAAATACAATACCTCATTTCTCAAAGTAAATAGTAAGGTCAAAATTATTAGTCTTTACCTTGATTATAGCTTGCTGAAATGATTGTGGTATTTCAAATCAACTTCGTTCAAGTTGTATTAATGACGTAATTGCATATTGGACTTGAATGCGTGCAAACCTAATTATTTTTAATTTGTATAAATTTACATTGTTGAAATACCTAGGTGTGAAGTATATTAAATTTGACTATTGTTACAAGTACCATTAGTGTTTTTTGTAACTGTAGGCTGCTTGTTTCAATTTGAAGTTAGTCAATTCAATTTAATTTTTTAGAACAATTTGCAGCAATCAATACTGCTATCCCATTAATGAAAATAAGGTCGATTCTGAGTTTAATGCGCTCACGGAAATTAAAAATTCTTTTCCAAAGAATCACTAAAGGAACACATTTAAGAACAAATTACAGAAATGAGATTTTGCTCACTGATGTGGAATTTTTGACTTACTATACTTCAAAGTTATAGGAACATTGGATATAACAGTAAAGAAATGGACACATAAATATGCTTTGAAATGGTATTGACATGATAAATAAGATTAGGTTGAGTTACATTTGGTTAGTGGAATAAACTAGTCTAAAATAACACTAATATACCTAAAATAACTTAACTATACCAACACTGATGGTTTCAGCCAATATATTGCGCATGCTCAAACTATGTAGGTAGGACACAGCCAACTATATAATGTTATAACCTGAACGTAATTCATGTTATCTCTTGAAAATGATGCATCAGCAGGCAAAATTTCATTCATATAAAACGTCTTCAACCCTTTTGGTACAATAATTCAAATGGTTTGGGTTAGAACTTCCAGGGGGAAAAGTTGTCATTACCATGAATTATCAGTAAAATTGTCCTAGTGTGGGTGCTTTTAGCTTAACCATGTTTGGCGACAAAAATTTTTTACATCAATAATAAAGTTTTTATGTATATTAATGATGAAGTTATTCACACATTTTTTCCTGAATTTATCTAAAATAAGCAAAGTTCAGGAAAAACTTGCTCAAGTTAGATGGAAAGGGTATTGAATGCATTGCACGGACCCTGTAGCATGAACTTAGACGTAACCTATGGTAATTTACGCTTGCAGGCTTCTGGAAATCTTTATAAGCTAGTTTAATGAAGGCTTGTAATATCCCTAACTTTGTTATTTACTCCAAAATGTTCCCTTACTAGTTAAATTATTTTAAAATTAGGTTAGATGCCCTAAACTGGAATCACCAGCTAATTTGGTAATGAAGTAGCCATCAGTTTTGAAAGGATTAAATGGGCTCTTTTATTGATTCTTGGGAACCTAATTCATAAATTCTGTGAGCACATCAAACTTGATATCAACCAAAAATAATTAGCATAAGCATTTTCCAGTGGAAGGTTCCTATCCTCATGCTAAAATTTGGACAAATTTGAATTGTAATTATGCTTAGGGCCATTTTCTGAACAAATTTGTATAAGAATTATGAGTAAATCAATTATAAACGAATAGGTAGGAAACGTAGATAAGAACAAGGCATTGTTAAGAGTGAAGCAGTAGCAAATGAATTCATTAAGAACCTTCACGTTCTATATTTTTTAAAATATTAGAAAGTGTCATCTTGTGTTTTTGTTTATAATTTAAACTAAATCAAATTTGTTGTTTTTTCAAGGGATTTACTTAAATGTTGCTCTATTCTGATCATTTTTTCAAATGAATTATAAACTTAGCTTCTCAGTTTCATTGAAGTTATTTTCCTTGTAAGGTGTGGTTCTATGTATGATATAGCTATAAATCTATTTCTAGTCTTTGTTAGAGGGTCAGAGAAGTACAATTGAAAATTTTTTTACATCAATTAATTTTTATATCCTATTTGATAGTTTATAAATTGACAATTGCCCAATTATACCTCAGAATTGCATTCAAATATTTTCCAAATGGCATGATGAATCACTTAACTATTTAATTAATGGATTTGACTCTGGTTCATTAGAAATATCTGAGCTTCTTTTTATTGTGGATGTCCTGAGTGATTGAGTCTATGGGCATTTGATCAACTCATGAAGTGATGAAATCGGAGTGCATATGAAGCGGTGATTTTACCTGCTAATGATTTAAACAAACATGCTCGAATGAGAGGTTGTCTGTGTGTTTAGGAATTTTAGGAGGTCCATGGAGTCTTCAGCATCGAGCTTTCATTCTAGGGTTTAGAAGCTTAGGATATTTATTGTGAACCATGATGTCATGCCATTGATTAGTGGGATAGTGTCTCGTGGAACTGCTTTGGCTGCGCTCGGCCTGTCCTGAGACGCTGAAGTAGTTGTCCTTTGCTGATGCCGGGTATTAGTTGAAAGTTATTGATGAGCATGTGCTATTGAATAGAGTTGTTAGTAAAATTGAATGCATTTTAATGTTAAACTATTCGTGAAATTGATTTTATTGATAAAAATTTTTTATTTAATTCTTTCTTTAAATTATTTATTAAGGTAAAATATGCAAAGTTCAATATAACTCTCAGAAATTGATTGCATTCATTCTGATATGAACATGTAGTTTATTTGACTCAATTAAACTTGGTTATTAATTGTTACTTCAGCTAATTAAACTTGGTTTTAGATAAGCTAATTGGAACAAATAAGTTATTTTTAGCTCTGCTTCATCAGCGCTATTAAAATGAATTCCTTCCAACTGTTTTTTGAGTTTTGGAATCAAAAAGTCAAATGAGGCTAAATCTGGGCTATAAGGTGCATTTGGTAATGCGTGAAGAATGCGCTTGGGGTTTATGATAGAAGAGGATTCTACAGTAGAGCTATCCTGGATGCTTTTCAGGTGATTCTGCTCCCAATTTCTTCAAACCTTCTGCATAATAGGCTCCTATGAAAGTTTTTTGACCTTTTCAAAAGTATACAAGCGCAGCATTTTCAGAGTCGTGTTGGCACTTCTGTCATGGGTAGTGATGCAAAAAAATAACGTTTTCTTATGACAATTTTTTTGGCAAAAAAAAATTTTTTTTTTGCAAAAATAAACTTTTCTTTTGCACATAACCTAAAATAAAAGAATCAGACGTAGTAGATATAGTAAGCTCTAAATTTTGACCCCATTATTCTAAGTTCTGTGGCTCCTGCTGTTCTTCTTAAACTTCTCTAGTTAATTGTGGGTTATCTGCCACCACTTTAACGTGGTTTTCTTTTGATGTTATGGTTAAATTGGGTTTAAATGGAGGGTGCCATCCTTGGGACAACGCCCTTTCACCCTCTCCACCTCTTCAAAAAAATTCTAAACCCCCAATCTAATTTCTCCCATCCGTTCCCCAAGCGTGTCGTTGCTGCCACCCTGCAAGCTGGAAAAACTCAGGGGCGACAGAGAGACAGTGCGCTATAGGCAGTCTCGAGGGTAGGATGTATTTCTTAGCTGCTCTGTCATCATGTTCTCAGGCGTAATCCCAATCCAAGAAGTCTCTCTTGATCTAGAAAAGTGGCTGGGGCTAAAAAATTTTCATTGAGACAATTATTGAAAGCAAAGCTTTGGTCCAATTGTATTTATTGTGCTGGAAATATCAGTTTTTCAAGTACTTTTGCTTCTAGGTTGCCAACTTTGAAATGATTGTTGCTCAAATAATTTAAATGGATTATAGCTAATTTATAAAATTTTGTATGTGAACAGTATCTTTTTTCCTTTTGCAAAAATCAAAAAATTTTATAGAACCAAATGTGTTCAGAATTCAATTTTACACATCTGTATGCATTTTTGATCCTCAAGATGCAATAGAAACGTGAACAGTGACATTTGTAAAATTTTGCAAATTAGGTGAAGTCCAGGGTAGTTCCTCCCCTTAAAAGCATAGAAGTCAATGATTTTTCTTGCTAGGAAAAACCAAGGACAGTTTTGGAATCCTAATAACATTTCTGACAAACTAACATTGCAATTTCTTCAATTTTCTTGTTAATTTTTTTTTCATCAGTTCAAAATGATGAAAAAGTATTTTGATCGCTTCAAAAATTGCACAAAAAAAGAAAAAAATTGAAATTTGGATTCATTAGTTTGTTTAAAATTTTGTTACAAGGATTCCAAAACTGCCTTAAGTTTTTTTCTAGCATTAAAACTTATTGACTTCTATTCCTTTGAAGTATCTGAGACTCTTTTAAAATATCCAAAGATTCCTGATATAAATATATATAAAGTAGATAAATTGCATTAGAAATAAATATAAATCAAGGATTTCTTCTCACATGAAAAATTCATTTATACTGTTCCAGAACATTAATTCAATATTCATAAAACAAATATTTTTTACTTTTTCCTCTAAAAACACTTTTTCCCCCTAACAAGTGATAACAGATCACCCACTAGTATTCTCTTCTATATCAGATAGGGAAATCTGGAGCCGGCTGCCAGGGCTGGGCTGCTCATCAATTGAGTCTTCAGAATCTTCTGTTTCTGAATCTTCTGTTTCTGAATCATTCGATTCAAGCTGCAAAGTAAAAATGTTGATTGAAACAATAGAATCACTTATGGTTGATAGCTGTGGTTGTTTGGTAGATAAGTGACTGTAGGTGCATGTTAGGACATTTATGGGCATTGTCCGTGTTACCCTGTGCCAAGTTTTGGCCAATGAATACCAACATGGCAGCTCTGTGTGTACCTGTGGTCAAATTTTTTCTTCTTGCTGAATGTACTAATGCATGTCTGCTGAAGAATTGCTCAACAAATATACTGGAGGGGGGTGGTTCCAGGATATTTGTGGTAACACGGCTCAGCTGAGTTGAGCAACAGATCCTGTTCCAACTAGATGGCAGTCTTTTGGCTAGTACTCCAAATAAATGACATTGAAAACAAGTTTGCTTTGGGCCTGTAATTCACCAACTCAGCCACAACATGAGTTCCATCCATGTCTGGCAGTTGTTTTGCAATATCATGAATTTTCTGCCTTGCATCCACCTGTCGAGCAGAATAGGCATTTCACTTTTGCCACTTTCCTGTCACCAGGGAAGGAACATCATTGAACAATTTTGCAACTGGAGTCTTCTTTCTGCTTGGCATTGTGACATACTCAGTCACTCACAAAACTAAAAATGCTACACCCCAACAGGGACATGTGTTGGGTATTGAGAATAACAATAAAGTAAACAACTTACAGTATTGCCAAATTTCAGTTGGACTCGCAGTTTTGCCAAATCTCTTACAATATAAATTCTGTACACATCAAATTGGCAGAAAGCGCTTACTTATGACCACCAATAAAGATATATTATTAAAAGAAATTGTTTGGGGAGTTGAAGGGGGTGCATGTGCATTGTAAAATAAAAAAATATAAAATGAAACCATAGAAAACCATCAATTAAGGGGTATGTTGTTTTATTTTATTATCTGACATGGAAGTGATTATTGTAATATGGTTTTTCCTTGCTGAGTTATTTTAAAACAAAATATTATCAGAAAAAATATCCACTTTTTTTAGTCATGATATTTTTAGTCCCATTTCTAGTCATGGGAGCATTTCGAGTGTTTTTTGAATTGCAGTACTCTCATGTGTCTGAAAATGTAAAATATGTTGTTTTAGAGACTCCAGTGCTTTTCATCAAATTTCAGAGACACTTTGTGCTTACATTTTTTTACATTTTGAGTCAAAGAAAATTTCCTCTTAGCCAATTAGTGTCAATTATAAACATGGAATCCATCTATATTTAAAAACTTATCTGCCTTATCTATTTGCAACTTCAGAGTATTTACAGATGTTATGAACAGCATGGAACACACATCTTTCCTTTTCTTGGGAATAAAGCTATTGTCTCTATTAGAATTAGCATTTTGAGAGGGAGAGGGAAAAAGCTACGTCCCAAGCCGAAGTTTTGGTGTAGGCTTTCTTTGTTGCTACAGGTTAGATTTTTCTTTTGTTACAAACCATCTTGTTTCTTTATAACTTTCTGTATCTGTTTGGTTATACATGTGCATGTGTTCCCCATTCCCTAAACTTCAAACTAAGTGGTTCCTTTGTGAGATAAGGAGGCTTTAAATTACTATAGAGAAAAATTTTATTCATGGAAAATTACTAGTTTCTACACAGATTTTAGTTTTGTGCAACTCTGACTCTGCATTAGGCAGAGTTGCATGTTTTAGGGTAAAGTCTGAGTCGTTTTTCCAATTGGGGTGGAGTCAGAGTTGCCAATTTATTTCTCTGACTCTGTAACTCTGCTATCAAGTTCTTAAGTTATTTCAGATTTTATGCTTGGTTGTTGTTTTTTATGTCTGGGCAATGTAGCTTGTATGCTACATTTTCTACTGTCCATATTACTAGTCTCTTCTCAGTGCTTTCTTGAAATTATCTTGATAGTTGTATTGAACTTGTGTACATAATTGGCAACATAATAAATTCATGCCATAATCTGAAAGTAATACAATTGAGGTTAAACTAATGAAACTGAACAAAAATTTAAAATTGATCATTGATTGGAGGAAAATTTGCAGAGGAGTCTTTGGCAGAAGTCTAGTAATTAGATGTTTCCTATTGAGCATGTTTTACGGAAAAAAATTGATAGAGGATGGGGGACTATCATTTGCCAATTATTATGCATAGCCATTTTAGCCACAGGGTGGGAGTAGTAAAACATATTTTGGAAAATTGAGATTGTTTTAGAACAGTTTGATAGTAAAGCAACAAATGACTGGGCTGTGGAACAATGAAAACTTAATAAGGAGAAGCCAGCTACATATAAAGCCCTGAAAATAGAAATACAAATATAATGCAGAATGAACATGCAGAAGAAAAGAAAATTAACCTTATCAGTTCATTTGGTGGATTTTCTTTAAAAATGAAGTGTGAATGAAAATGACATTATGCTGAGAATGAATTTATACTTGAAATAAACTAATAGATTGGCTGAAAATGAAACTAAGACAATAGATCAGTGAACTATGAAATGAATAAGAATAAAATGAAAACTGAAATCTAATCAGTAAGCATCAGATTCAATCAGCAACTCTGTTGAAAATTTATTGCAAAATGCATCACCAAATAATAAAGAAATGGCAGAACTAATTACCAAACTAAAGTAAAGTCAAAATCAAGTAAATGTTGGCCTAAAGCAATTAAAGTATGTTTAAGCAGAAGCAAAGAAAAATGGAATAATGATGTTATGCTACATCAGTACTTCTAACCACTGATTGAATTTATAACTCTGCCAACAAATATACAACTTGAGCTTTACTGTGGTAGAAATAGTGTATTAGGAAATAATTTATTCAGTGATTAGTTTCCGTAAAACTAGCAAAATCAACACTTTAACCAATGATAACCTCCCCTCAGAAGGAGACAACCATCTATGGGAATTGGCACTCCGAGGGTAAAAATGTGTGAAGGCCCAAGCAGAAAGTTAGGTAGGCCTTCTTTTTGTTGAAGTAAAACATTTTTTGCTATGTTAAAGATCACCTTTTTTGGTTCACTGCTGTCCTGTTTTTCAGCACCTACTATTTTCTTCTTCAACTTTTATCTTGTTTCATGAACTTCTTTCCTAACTAATTGTTTCTATGCGCCTTTGCATTCCCTAATATCGATACTATATGGTGCTTCCCTCAATCCCCTATTTGATATGCTCTCTTTATGGTAGCAGTTAGGGAGCCTTAAACTAACCTATAATCTAATCTAACCAATGATCACCTAAAGAACATATATTCATAAACTTTTTTCACAAATCTATTGATCATTGAAAAGTGTTTGAAGTGCTATGAGCTCACACAGCTACTTAACCTTGTAAGCTGGGCGTCCCTGGTAAGTGCAAGACAAGAATTGGAGCCACTCATACAAGATGATGATGGTTGGTTAGACTTTGTCACTACACAAGGAAGTAATTTTCAAATATTATAAGTGCTCTTTGAAGATGCTATGTGAAGCTTGAGGCTTAAATAATATGTAGAAAATTGAGATGTTTAGCAGCAACCCTCCACCCAGGGGAATGTGTCTAGTGTATATTTAAGCCATGAAAGAGTTGTCTATGGTTGAATGTAGGTGTTTGATTGAGAGGTGGGAAAGATTTTGGTTCAGTTATGAACGCAAAATGTTCCTTGGGAGGATACAACTATTGTATCTATGGAAATTAGTAGGACCCGTGGAAATTCCACGGACATTCACACAGTTAAGCTTGGTGAACCCGGTCATCATTGGCTTACCAATTCCAACCTAACCTATTCTAACCAAACCCATCCAAATATATTCTAACGTATCCTATCCAAACCTTTCCTGATAATGTGTCAAACATTTAAAACCATGAACCCATGATGAAAATTCTGTCAACATCACCTAACCTATCTTAACCTATCCTAACCTAACATATCTTATCCTAACTTTAACCAATGTCATTCAGCTAGGTGGACCCGTGATAAAATTTGTCAACATTCAACATTACCAATTCTAACATGGCAAAATCTAACCTAACCTACTCTTTTCAAACATATTCCAACCAATCCTACCCAAACCTATAGTAACCAAATCGATCCTGATAATGTCAAACAAAAAAAAACATGGATCTGTGAAAAAATTCCATCAACATTACTGAACTTATGCTAACCTAACCTATCCTAACCTAACATCATCACCTAACCAAACCGATCCTGATAATATGTCAAACACAAAAAACCGTAGACATGTGAAAAAAATCCGTCAACATTACCTAACCCATGCTACCCAAACCTATTCAAACTCATCATATCCTAACCAAACCCATCCCCATAATACATCAAAAACCGTGTACCGTGAAAAAATTCAGTCAAAATTACCTAACCTATCGAAACCTAACAAATCTTTAACCTATTCTAACCTGACATTTTTAACCTATCCTAACCTGACATATCTTTAACCTATCCTAACTTGACACATCTTTAACCTATCCTAACCTAACATATCTTTAACCTATCCTAACCTAACATATCTTTAACCTATCCTAACCTAACATATTTTAACCTATCCTAATCAAACTTTAACCAATGTCATTGATAAGCTCGGTGGACGTGAAAAATTTTAGTCAAAAATTCTAACCCATCCTAACATGTATACACTAATCTATCCTATGCTAACAGAAGCTTTCCTGATATGTCAAACATAAAAAACCGTTGACCCGTGAATAAATGTCGTCAACATTACGTAACCTATGCTAACTATCTTAACCTATCCTGACCTAACCTATCCTTACCTAACTTAACTTATCCTAACCATACCTATCCTAACTCAACCCAATGTCATTGTTAAGCTAGGTGGACACGTGAAAATGTTCGGTGGATACACCCAAGAGATTCTAACATAACATATGCTAACCCATGCCAACCTATCCTATCCATTCTGCTTGTTGTAACCTTGAAAATCGTATTTTCATAGACACGATACCGCAAGTCATGGCGCCTTCATAATAATGAGCAGAAACTCTTGTGGATTACACGGTTTCAATAATTAACTCACTTCCAAGCATAAAATGTTTAAGTATGATGGAAATGTATTTTTTTGGCATTCTTTGATATGGAAAGATTCCTGAAATAATTACTGTAATTTAAAATTAAATTTTTATGCAATGCAAAGTTTAAAAAATGAAAAAAAGAAAAGGAAAAAAAATAAATGAATAAAAAAATTGAAAAAAGTTGAAAAAATTGGAATTAGTAGAAAAAATGAAATAAACAAAAAAATTCATATAACAGTGAAAATCGAAAAATAAAAAAAATAAATGAAAAATAAAAAAATAAATGAAAAATAAAAAAATCAATGAAAAATAATGAAATTATAACAAATCACAAAAAATTGAAAAATGAATCAATAAAAAATAAACTATGAAAAAAAAACCGAAATAAAAAGAATGGAAAAAATCAAAACATGAGAAAGTTGGAAAAAAGGAAAAGTAAAAAAAATAAAATGGAAATGAGAAAAATAAAGGAAAATAATTAAAACAAAATCAATAATAAAAATTGAAATGAAAAAATGAAAAATCTGAAAAAATTCATGAACAAAAATGTCGACCAATTGAACTAAAATAAAAAATATAAAAAATTGCCAAATTACAAAATCAACCAATTGAAAAAAATTAACAAATTAAAAAAATTAACAAAAAAGTGAAAATTGACAAACAAAATAATAAATGAACAAATAAAAAATGAAAATAATTGTAAAAAATGGAAAGACAAAAACATGAAAAATAAAATAATAATCATCCAACCCTAACCTATCCTACCTATCCTACCTGTCCTATCCTACCTATCCTATTGTGATAAAATGTCAAACGTATCAATGCATGTAACCTAACCCAACCTAATCTAACCTACATATCCCATCCACCCTATTGGATGTAGAGCATTACCCACGAACTTAGTTTAAGTATATTAATATGTAGATAGGCAGTGCTGGGAACAATGGTGATGTCCTATTCTAAATGTTTGGTTGGCCGTGTAATGTAAATATTTCTTGTTTTGTCACACTGTCTTTTCAGTTTACTGTTCTTTATTTAACACTTCCTACTAGTGGTATATCAACATATTGGTATCGGCAAGTTTCGGTCATTTTTACTGGTATCGGTATAGCCAAAATACGGCTGATACTTTACCTATACTTTCCCATAATATGTATTTTATCATGAAAATGAGTCATAAATCATAAAAGTAAAAGCATAATCAAATGAAGAGCCTATTCATACCCACTAAATTAGTTAGCTAACTTTTGAATTACAGAGTTTAATCAGGCCTGCTAACTAAATTTATTACTTTGAATTCCCGATGAGTCACGTATGGTCAGTAAGTGAGAGTTATGTTCCATGAATAGTTAAACACAGTAACATGAAGTTATACTTTTACAACTAAAACCTGTATAGTTTGACCCAATTCCCATTTCTCAAATTATGCGACAGGCTAGCAAAAATCAAACCAGTTGAATAAAGTTGAAGGGGATTTAAAAGTTTTTGTATAATTATTAAAGAAGTAGCTGTAAATTTTATTTTAATTTAGTTTCTAAATTGTCAAATATTATGAAGCTAATAATTTTATTTTAATTAAGCATGTAAATTGCCGCACAGTACGAATCCTGCATTTTTCTTCTATTTTAAGATGTTTGAAAAATTTGCGAACAATCTTGTAGTTGGTTGCGTGTTTGCATGTTTGCGGGTCTTTTCGGTTTCAGGGCCTATCAAATTTTAATGTTTTTGCCAAAGTATGTATTTTGGTACAAAAAACACAAAAATTATGATCATTTTACGGAGAAATTATTCTTTGTGTTCCTAACCTAACCAAGGGTATAATTTCAAACACCTCACTTTTAATCAGAGTGAAAACTACGTGGACCCTGCAACAGGTGCACACACTCAAATGATAGTGTATGGCATAGTCTACAAAGGAAAAAAAATGTCTGGGAAGCACTCATAGACAAATGATAGATTCTTGTTTGTGTGAGTTTGCGTGGCAAAAATGTTCCGAGAAACCGCAGTTTTTTCAAAAAATATCAATGGACATGAGCTTAATAAATAATTTCTCCACAGAATTGTTTTCATTTATGTGTTTTTCACTCCAAAATACATACTTTGGCAAAAAAAATTTAAATTCGAGAGGCACCCAAACCAAAAAGAGCCGTGTTTGCTTCTCCTGCACATTGTGTGTTAGTACATACATATACTGCTTGCGTTCACGCTGCTATTTATGAGACTAAATGCTACATTATAATACTATTTTACGCTTGTAAATGGAGAAAAATTTGCATTCATTATTAAATTTAGTCGGATAATCTCAGTTGGCTAATAAAGATTGCTAAACAGTGAATACTTAGTTGTTCATACATGCCAATTAGGGTATTACTCGACAATAGAGCGGAAAGATGATGCAACCAAAAAACCTTGTGAGGGAAACGAATCAAACCTTGACGCTGGACTGCAGTGTTGCCAACTTGCATTAAAGTACGAATCTATCATCTAGCAGGAAAAATAGCATTAAAATGCAAAATCTAGCATTTTACAGGGCAATTTTCCCCAATATATAAAATTTAGTCATTTTCAAATGATTTCTAGCATCTATTTGTTGACTAATGGTTACTCAACGACTCATTGAAATTTCCTCCAAACCTAGTTGAAGTTTCGTCCAAACCTAGTCGAAGTTTTGTCCAAACCTAGTCGAAGTTTTGTCCAAACCTAGTCGAAGTTTTGTCCAAACCTAGTAGACGTTTCGCCCAAACCTCGTTCGATTGTTTTGGTCCACTGTTTGAACCAGTTGCTATTTGGGCAAGTCTACATTACGTTGCAATATGATTAGAAATGCTTATCTATCAAATGGATTTCAGTTTTTTTCTGAACAATATAGTTCATAGAGCAAGAGCAGTATTATTATTCAAAATCAAGAACTTTATTGTCAGTATTGCTATATTATTAGATGTATTAGTGAATAATTTTATTAAATCCCCCGTGTAGGGCTTATAATGGTTTCATTTTAAAATAATTGTTTAAGTATCGGTATCGGTCAAAGTATCGGTATTTCCAAGTATCGGAGTATCGGTATTGGCCAAAAAATGGGTATCGGTATTGGTACATCACTACTTATTACCTTCATCTTAAAGTTTTATTTGGTCCCTCAACTTTTCCAATTTCTATTTATGTGGATTTGGTGGATGGATTCCATATTTACTTCAGTGAAGTATGTGCTTAGTGGTGTCTTTCTCCATTACTTTAGAACACCATGGTTGCAGCTAGGGCTGCTTGAACTTCTAATCTAATGTAAACTAAATAGGTCTTAATGAATTGGAAGTCTGTCAATCAATTTTCACATCACAAAAAATTATTGAAAAACTTATGTATAAATTTAGTTAGGATAGGAATGAGATAAAGTTTATAGTCATCATTAGAATTCAAAAGCTGGATGGAAAATGTGTATGCACCTGGAGACTATAATTAGGGGCCGTAACAAGATTCATGGCATGTTTTCAAGAGAAAAATTGTTCTAAATGCTCAAAGAATGATTGTGGAAAGCTCGGAAAAAATTTCATCATTTAGGTAAGATGATATAGAGCTTCTTGGTGAATTGAAGTAATCATGCAGGCCCATTTGCAACACTTGTTCCCCTAGTGCCTATTTAATCATGATAGAACCATGACATTGCTTTCTTGCAATATTGTGTTCAGGAGGAAAAAGTCTGTTTTGCATTTATTTGTTGAGCAATTGTGTTTATAAAGTGTTTGTAAAAATGATTTACTGTGTGCCACTCTTGTGTTGTTTAGAGAATTTCAACTTATTTTTGTTCTTGAGAACAATGGTTTTTTTAAAGGGATAATATGAAAAAGAAAGTAGTTGATCAGTTTTTGAAACGTTGAAACTATTACTGCCTTTGAGCGTTTTGAAGTAGTATTGAGGGAGCTAGTAATAAATAATTTAATTTTGCTTTGTAGTTTCAATGGCATATTGTTAAATGAGTTTTTGTACACTGTTCAAAAAAAAAATTCAATCTGCACTTGCGGAATTGTGTGTTGTAGTTGATAAGTTCATCCTGAGATATTTAGTTTTTGAGCCCTTTTGTACATTGAAGTTTTTTTACACTTTCACTTGGATTGCTAAGTGCTGTACTGTGATGTGCAGGTAAAAGCAAGACCAAGTCACGCAGCAGGTCGCAGCGAGCTGGCCTGCAGTTCCCAGTAGGCCGCATTCATCGCCTCCTCCGCAAGGGCAACTACGCTGAGCGCGTGGGTGCTGGTGCCCCTGTGTACCTGTCCGCTGTCATGGAGTATCTTGCTGCTGAAATTCTCGAGTTGGCAGGTGTGCTATGTTGAAGCTAGGCATTGAAATAACAGGTTTAGCTTGTTCTTATTTTATAATTTTATTGCTAATAAAGTTTGTTGTTCAACACATTTATGTATCGGTGTGTATGTGTATCACTAGATATATTATTCATTTACAGATGGTATAAACGAATAGCATTTCAACTATTTCCATTTTTCAAAGTAAATTTTAACATTCAAGGTAATATGTTATAGAGCTGTGATATTTTTCTCCATTGTAAAAAGATTTGAAATGTATTCTAGGTGTAAGGTCGGTTTGCTGTACTGCTTCCAACTGAACTAATTTTAGATACCATGCAATAGTAGTCAACATGGTAGGGTTTATGTTTGAATGTGGGGCTTTTGTATAATTTTTTTGCTGGAGCATTGATTCTGGAATAAATGAGACAGATGATTAAAAATTTTACCCTGATTTGGAGCAATACTCTCTTGATATAACTAGCAACTGTCAGTAAAGATATATTTTGTTTTTGGTATGTATGTTATATTTCATTGGATCTTTCATGAACTGGCCAGAGATTCTTTACATGGATTGGTGTCATTTGAAATTTACGTTAATGTTACTGGAATGAGCAACAGTGTTTGTGTGTCATTAGGTAATTGAGTGACCACCAACTTCTAGGCTCATTGGTTTTGCAAAGGAGGAGTACAATTCCAGTTTATGGCTGCTATGTGGTGTGATGCAAGTCTTTATTGGAGTCACGGAATGCAATTTAAGGAGTTTTGAGAGCACAATAGCCATGTGCAAAGGATCATGAGTTCAACAGGGTTTGGTTGGTATCCTGTTTAAGGGAAGCAAATGGGTTTTCCAATGAAATAAAAAAAAATAAAAAAGTGTATCAGGAGTGAAATAAGTTCTGAGGTATTCACAAATTGATTATAACATTCGAATAGATATTTAGAGTCATAAAGTTTTTGAAATTTACCCATACCCTCCTTGCCCCCCAAAGAAAACTTTTAAATTTAAATTTTTCAGCCAATATTGTACATTGAGGCGATTGTTTTTTTGTTTGATTTCCAATGAACATCTCTACAAAAGTGAGTGCCAGTTTTTTATATCACTTCAGAAAAAAGATTAAAAATTTTTGAATTCTTTAAGTCAATTTTTTTTGTATGGCAAAAAAAAATTTCTAATCAACTTATCAAAAAACTACCTCTGAATTTTATAGTACTCACCTTGATCTTCACGATGCAAAAAAGAGCTCCTCCATAGGTGAATGACCGTAAGAGAAATTAAGAAATGAAAAGCCATTTTCTCAGAACAAGTTCTTTCAAAACTTGCGGCTCAATTTCTCCTACAGTTTTTCACCTATGGAAGAGATGTTTTTTGCATTGTGAAGATCAAGGTGAGTGCAAAAAAAATTCAGAGGTAGTTTTTTTGACAAGTTGATCAAAATATTTTTATTGCCATGCAAAAAGAACAAAAAAATATGTTTAATAAATTCAAACATTTTCAATTTTTTTCTGATATTAAAAACTGGCACTAACTTTTGTAGAGATGTTCATTGTGAATCAAACCCAAAAAAAATTGTCTCTGTGTACAATATTAGGTGAAAAGTGAAAAGTTTGGAATAATTTTCTCTCAGGTTGGATTCGTAAATTCCAAAAACTTTAGGGCTATAAATGTCTATTTGAATGTTATGAACAAGTTATGTATACCTCAAAGCTTATTTCACTCCTGGAATATTTTTTTTAATATATGAATATTTCATTGGGAAAAACCGTTTGTTTCTGTAACATGTTGAGTGTGATAGGTTACGCTGAAGTTCAATTCAAATTTAAATTCAAAAGTTGTTTGCAATTTTATAATTACCAAACATTATTAGGGTTCAGTAAATACCATTGATTTTGAAAGATTGTTGAAGTATTTGAGACGACGCATTGATGGGTTGTAGTGCAAGCTATGTGTTAACTTTGGCTTTCCGATGTGGTTAGACATTTTTTTCTAATGACAAGGCAAGTAAGAATAGTCATGGCTGCAGAATTTATAAGGTTTTTTCTATGCCTTTTTTGAATTTTTTTCTATCTCCAAATACAAAGCAAGCAACTGCTTAACTGCTTGAAACAGGTCCGGTTAGTTGAACGAGGCATATTTTGTCTAATGATGTACCGATGTATCGGTATCGGTAGTGTCGGTCATTTTTACTGGTATCGGTCATTTTTACTGGTATCGGTAGTATCGGTCATTTTTACTGGTATCGACAGTATCGGTCATTTTTACTGGTATCGGTATCGGCAAAATTCGGCCGATACTTTACCGATACTTTCTAATAATCCGTATTTTTTCATGAAAATGAAAGTCATAAATCGTGAAAGTAAAAGCATCTAACCTAATAATACCCGTTGTGTGTTTATTTAGATATTAATTTATGTATTTGTTTCGTGTCCGCTTCTTACATGTTTAACTTATTTAACTTGTTTAACTTGTTTAACTTGTTTAACTTGTTTAACTTGTTTAACTTGTTTAACTTGTTTAACTTGTTTAACTTGTTTCACTTGTTTCACTTGTTTAACTTGTTTAACTTAAGAAACATTGGATGTCTGAGTGTGCGGTATCATGGATACCGAATATCTCAGTGTAACATTGAAAGATGGCCCTTACATTCATTGATATGTTTGAAATTTTATCAGGATAGCTTCAGTTAGGATAGGTTAGGACAGGTAAGATTGAGTAATGTTCAGAAAATTTTTTCACGGGTCCATCTAGCTTAAAAGGGTACCATCCGGGATTTTGACCTTTTTTCGTCCGATTTGCTTGAAAATTGGTCAGTATATGTATTTGTGAAAGTAAACCTTTTTTACTCCTGTCATTTTTTCGATTTAGGCAATATTTTTTTAATTTTTTCTAATAAAAATGAGTTTCTTCATACATTTTTATGTATATTTCGGAAATTCATTATTCTTCAGACGAATGTTCATCAGGAACTTGAAAACGAAGAACACAGCACGTAATGAAATCATTCTAATTTTATTTCCTTCTTTACACACCTAATCTATAAAAGTGAAGAAACTAAAAAACTAGTAGTCCTATTTTTCTTAAACGTTTCGGAGTCCGGCTCCGAAACATTTGACTTACTGATGATGGAACTGGACTCAGAAACGTTTAAAAAAAATAGGACTACTAGTTTTTTAGTTTCTTCACTTTTATAAATTAGGTATGTGAAGAAGGAAATAAAATTAGAATGATTTCACTACGTGCTGTGTTCTTCGTTTTCAAGTTTATGTATATTTCAAGACGTATCAACTCATTGAATTTTGATGCTAGAACAAAACCAAAGACAGTTTTAGAATTCTTGAAACATTTCTAACAAAGTTGAGTATAGTTGCATTCAAATTTGAGAAAACCAAAAAATTTAAATGGATCCAAACCCAAAAATAATTGCTTGAAATGTTATAAAGTTTCGCATATCACAAAAAAAAATTTGAAAACGTTCAAATCGAAATAAATAACTTTGTTAGAAATGTTCCAAGGATTCTAAAACTGTCTTTGGTTTTGTTCTAGCATCAAAATTCAATGAGTAGTTATGATTTGAATGGATCCTTTTCCGACAAAAAAAAAACACTCATTTTTTTATGATTTTTGCCCCCTTTTGGACCCCCCTGGGGGGGNGGGGGGGGGGGGGGTTCTGGTGTCCGGAGCGCCATAATATATCATGGCACAATAACCCATACCATAAGGATCCTTTTTCGACAAAGAAAAATAATTTGAGTCAGGGGTGCCGCGGGGGCCCAATTTGGCCTCAGATGGTACCTTTAACGATACCATTGTCCATAGAATTTCCACGTGTCCTGCTACTCCCTAAAAATACCCTTGGTTTATTTGTTTGGAGTCCGCTTTTTCCATTTATCTGTCACGCTCATAAATGTAGCCATAATGACCGTGTCTGTGGTACGAGTTTCACCAGTGCGCAAGGACAATAATATTTTTCATCACGGGTACTGTTATAAGACATATTTGTTAGTCATCCACGTCTGGAAAATATGTTCAAGAATGGTATTGAATCCCGTCATTTTTGGCGGGCCGTGCACACTAGTAATCAAATAAAGAGCCTATTCATACCTAGTAAATTTGTTAGCTAACTGTTGAATTGCAGCGTTTTATCAGGCCCGCTAACTGAATTTACTACTTTTAACTCCCGATGAGTCACGTACGGTCAGTGAGTGAAAGCTGTGTAGCATGAATAGTTAGAGGATTAACTAACCTGAAATCACCTTTTTTACCTAATTTTTCAAAATTCACCGTACACGTTTGTATTGCACCTAGAGTAACGAAAATGCATACAAGTGTATAAAATTGAATTCTGAACACATTTGCTTCTATAAAATTTTTCGATTTTCGAAAAAAAAGTTTTTGTGCGAACATACAAATTCCAAAAATTACCTCAAAACCCTACTTCTTCTATAATTTACAACTTAGAAGCGTGATTTTGGTCTCATTCGACGCGGAAGTACTCCGGCACCTCAAAAATGAAGCGTTTTTTTGAATTTCTAAGTAAAAAATGGATGACATTTTTAGTAAAGAATGTTTTTTCTCAACGTTCGTTCCCACTGTCTTTCCGCGTCGAATGAAACCAAAATCAAGCTTCGAAGTTGAAAATTGTAGAAGGAGTAGCATTTTGAGGTAATATATATTTTTGTATGTTCGCACAATAATTTTTTTTCTTTTGCGACAATCGAAAAATTTTATATAAGCAAATGTGTTCAGAATTCAATTTTACATGTCGTTATGCATTTTCGTGTATCTAGTTGCGATGAAAATGTGAAGACTCAAAAATTTTGAAAATTTTGTAATATTAAAATTTCCTATAAACACAAAAAAATCACGAAAATTTTCATATATTGAAATTCAAAAAAACGCTTCATTTTTAAGGTGCCGGAGTCTTTCCGCGTCGAATGAGACCAAAATCAAGCTTCTAGGTTGAAAATTGTAGAAGGAGTAGCGTTTTGTGCTGATGTGTATAAAATTTCATATAATTTTTTTTATTTTTTTTTATTGCAAAAATCGAAAATTTTTATAGAAGTAAATGTGTTTGGAATTGTATTTTACATGTCTGTATGCATTTTCGTTCCCCTAGGTGCAATGGAAAAGTGTACAGTGAGATTTGAACCATTAGGTCAAGTCCAGGGTAGTTGATCCCCTTAAACACAGTTAAAACACAGTAGCGACATAAAATCATTGTACTTTTACAACTAAAATCTATATAGTTTGACCCAATTTTCATTTTTTGACGTATGTGACAGGCTAACAAAAATCAAACCAAAAAAATATAGTTGAAGGCGCATTTTAAAGTTTTTATTAACTAAATGTAGAGGTAGCTGAAAATTCTATTTCAATTCTGCATGTAAATTGCCGTACATTACGAATCCTGCATTTTTCTTCTATTTTAAGATGTTTGAAAAATTCACGAACTATCTTATAGTTGGTTGCGTATTTTTAAATCTTTTCGGTTTTGGAGCCCATCGAATTTTAATGTTTTCTTTTCGCCAAATTATGTATTTTGGTGTGAAAAACACGAAAATTATGACCATTTTGTGGAGATACTATTCATTAAGTGTTCCTAACCTAACCAAGGGTATAATTTCAAACGCCTTCTTGTTAATCATACGACAAATGATAGACTCGTGTCTGTGTGAATTTGCGTGGCGAAAACGTACCGAGAAACCTCAGTATTTCCATAAAATGTTGATGGATATAAGCAAATTTGAGGCTTAATAAATCATTTCTCCTCAAAATGGTTACCATTTTCTTGTTACCCACACCAAAATACATACTTTGGTGAGAAAAATATTAAAATTCGATAGGCCCCCTAACCCAAAAGAGCCGTGTTTGCTTCTGCACACTGTGTGTGTGTTAGTACATACGTATACTACTTGCGTTCACGCTGCTATTTCTGAGACTAAATGCTACATTATATTACTAGTTTACGTCTGTAAATGGAGAAAAATATTTTTAATTAATTTAGTCGGATAATAACCTCAGTTGGCAATTAAAAATTGCTAAACAGTGAATACTTGTTAGTTCATACATGCTGATAACGGTGTCACACGAAATAAAGCGGAAAGATGACGCAATCGAAAAACTTTGTGCGGGAAACGAATCAAACGAAATAGTTAACATAGCAAGAGCAGTTTTTATCGTTCCCAATCAAAACTATATTGTCAATATTGTTATATTATTAGATATATTGGTAAATAATTTTATTATAACACCCATGTAGGGCTTATAATGATTTTACTTTAATATAATTGTAAAAGTATCGGTATCGGTAGTAGTATCTGTTAAAGTATTGGTATTTCCAAGTATCGGAGTATCGGTATCGGCCAAAAAATGGGTATCGGTCAAAAAATGGGTATCGGTATCGGCCAGAAAAATGGTATCGGTACATCACTAATTTTGTCAGTTTATTATGCATCACAAATAAAGATTCTTTTTTTAAATTGTCATTTTAAATAGGAGTTATAAATCATTGGGATGCACACTTGAAGAATTACCAAATGTAATGGGATCTGCTTGTATATGACCTTTCTAGTACTTTCAAAATGTAGTCGGCAAGGTTTACTTGAAAATTTCTTATTCCTTCTCACAGAAAGCAGAAGAATCTTTATTTCAAATGCAGAATTATGATTCATTACTTAGATGTACAGGATAACATGCTTAGTGTAGCAGATCTATGGAATGCTAAGGGTGTCAGTGGAATAAACCTTGTTCGCTTGTTGAATATTTAGTCTTCTTTTTATTCTTAATTCAAACAAATGGGGTAAAAAGAAGCTAGTTAATCAGCATGATTTTGAGCAGGATTTTCTTGATATTTCATTTCAATTTTGAGTAATAATTTAGGAGCCTTTGAGGTGCTTGTCTACATGCCAACTGTTGCCGTTTTGTCATTCCAGTAACATGTGATATGTTGTGCAGGCAACGCCGCTCGTGACAACAAGAAGTCCCGCATTATACCCCGCCATCTTCAGCTCGCTATCAGGAATGACGAGGAGCTCAACAAACTTCTCTCTGGAGTCACCATCGCTCAGGTGAGAGGCTATCTTGGATCAAATTCCTATCACAACTGTAAATGCGGTCATTTCGCGTTTGTTTTAGTTATGAAGCCTGATCGCTTCAATTCTTATGTTTTAATAATTGACAATTTAATTGTGGGCCTTAAGGTAAGGGTGACTTGATAATTTTCAATTGGAGGGCAAATATGTAGAGTGGCCCAACCCACAAATCAGAGGTCAAAACTGGAGAGTGGATTAAGTGATCATTTCACCTCATTTCACCTCCACCGTAGATGTTTTTCAGGCAGAGTGGCCTAGTTCCTAGTTCAGTTCCTCAGTAATTTGGCTAGGAAAAGCCAGTTTGGCAACCCTGCGATGAACACCACGCCTCTAACTCGAGTGTCCTAAAATTCTGTTTTGTGAGTTAGGCCACTCAGCATATTTGCCCTCCAATTATGCTTCGTATATCTCATTGTTGTTCTTCGAATGTATTACAATATATCCGTACTCATGTATAAACTATCGTAAGTATAACTCTTACAAACGTTTTCCGTAAATTCATTGAGCATATCAAGTTTAACAAAAGCAGAAATAGATTATAATGTACCAATTAGACAGTAATAAATAGAGTTGGCTTCGATGTAGCTTTTCTGTGTGGCGATGCGAAGCTGCAAATGTGCGACAAAATATTCGGCGATGGGCCTTAAGTTTTCTGGCGATAGACTGATCACTTTGGCCCAGCGATTTCTTCAGGGACTTGACTTCTGTGGGGCCTACAGCACATCCTGGCTTTGCAAATGAATTTACGCTGTAATCCATCAGATTGCAATCCGTAGAGTTGGGCAGCCATTCCGCCAACGTTATGCAATTTGGGAAACTAACTCCCAACTTGTTTTTGCCATTTGAGCCAGCGCTGAGTCCTGTATCGTCCGTTTCATATCGCCGAGATGTTGCTTAGGCCACGGAAGTAAACGGCCTTCAAAAATTCTGTCATAATATTATTGATTGATTTTTACTATTTGATCAACTAAAACAAAAAATGTTTTGCCGCTATAACGTAAAACCTTCGTAAATCATCAGTGAAATTTTAATTTTGGTGGTGTTCAACAATTTCAGAACTGCCAGAAAGCTCAGGGAACTAAGTCCTGTCGTTTTGATGGTTGTGTGCTTGCTTTAGGGTGAACAGCTTCTCGTTCGTGCAAATGGTGATCTTCCAACGCTGACCTGCGGCGACTGTATTCGGAGAACCCTCGAATTTAGGTCAATTCGCCTTTTGATGAGCTTGTAGTTTTTGGATGTGTTGAAGATGCGATTTTCTGTGTTTGAGCCTATCACTTGTGCGTTGTGCCCAAGCTGCTTATATCTCCGCACTGCGTCTGAGGCCTCCATTTTGGGCAGACCGAGCTAATAAACAATTTCACTTTGGTGTTTTTCTTGCTTAAACTGCTCTAAAATTGCACCACGCTAACCTGACCTTTCTAAAAACATAGTGTCTTACTGAAGATACAGTCATAAGGGAAACGAGAGCAAAAAAAAAACAAAAAGGATTCAAATACCGTACAATACATTTGGGGCAGAATAAGCCAATTTTTATGCTAGTAATTTCTCATCACCCTGTTAGTATGAATGTGTAAATATACAAGTTCGTATATTTAAGTATAAATATATTGCACCTCTATTATTTTTGTGTGATCATTAGGTTGGAACAGCACACATGTCTGAAAGTCTGTAGTTGTTAGGATACCTTATTGTGATAGAGATTGAGTTTGTATGTCCGAGAGCGCATCTAAAGCTATGAAATATGAATTGTATTTCTGTACGAGTCCTAATTTCTTTAATCTTGTTTGTAACCTATTCTTTGCTCTTTTAATGTTGTACCGCATTTACGAACTAATTTGTAAAAAGCGTTATTGTAGAATGTTTTATCTAATGAAAGAAGAATACTTTTGATGAAATTTTGTCATGCGCGTTGAAGCTTAAGTTCTGTTTCCATTTCCAGGGTGGAGTTCTACCCAACATTCAAGCCGTTTTACTGCCTAAGAAGACCGAGGGCAAGAGCGTGTCTGGAAAAGCGAAAAGCCAGTCGCAAGAATATTAGTTCTGGAAGTTCAAATTTGTGGTTCAGTAAATACTAAGTTCCGTTTACTGTATTTCGTTATCCGTATGTATTCAGTATTCCTATAATGAGAATGTCATGAAAATTTATTTATATTCGAGTATTAAAGTGGAGAACTTTTTTTTGCTTAGAGAAGATGATTTATCATAAACGATTTTTTTAACGTTTCAAGTCGATACATTTCGAAATGCCCAGGATTAAAGTTTAATTTACCTAACTCGGAGTCTACTTCACTGGACAGTTGACGACTCTGCTGCGGTACTTTCAACACTTTGACTGCAGCGTGAGCCGCTGGTGGTACACGGAGAGAATTTTCTCAATGCTTCTGACCAAACAGCAATGAACTCGATTTTCATAAATACTTGATGCTAAATAACGGCACGTTCTAGTTAATGCTGGCTATTTTCAATATTGTTCACTACGAATAACTTTCAATTTGAGGAGTATGTTAGACTTCAGCTTTACCTGCCGTTGTCAAAGTGTTGAGATTGACTGCAGTAGTTCAATTTTTGCCATCTAATCGGTCAATAGACGTGATCTTTTCAGGAACACTTAGAGCTCGATGACGATAAAAAGACTACCTTGAGGCCAGAAAGGTTTCACTGTATCGTGCTACGACTCCAAAGCTTAGCATCGGAATCTATAAGTAACCGATTCATGAAGCCCGATGAAAATGAAAGAGAAACTGTCCGAATCCAATGATGTCTGCCTCGCACAACGAACGGTATGAGGAAGTTTTGGAAAAGATTGTGTCGAACTAATGGATCAGTTGTTGATCTTCCAAAATAGAGAATGAATTCGTCTCAATGGTTCGAGCTATTAATAAAGCTATTATTAGCAATTATTAATGGACCGTTTAGTGATATTCGAGATAGCTTCACTTCGATGAACTTATTTGATCGTTTTAAACTGACGCTACGTAAGGCTGGTTGCGCTCAATCCCGATGTACACGAGTGACTACGTTACTTCGCACGAATAACTTCGCATTTATGTTCTATTTTTTATGTAGCGTTAATGCCTACGTGAGCGGGGGAAAAGTTTCCTGTTATTCTTACTCAAACCTTGCTATTGAAAGTGACGCATCTCAATAGAACTCTCAAGCTGGTTGTCGATTTCAACTTTGTTGTTCTTAATATTCAATGCCCATGAAATGTGTGAATTAATCATTTCTGGAAAGTGAGCCAGTTATTGGTTACCATATCGAAATAGTTACACGAAAAAATGGATCGGGAATCTTGCATCACCCAAATAAATTGAAAGCAGTTTTCATTACTAACTACCACAACCTCAATAATAAAATTGACGGCAGTGGGTGAAGAAGGTGATTCGTGCGACATAATTTGGCCACGACCTATTTTCTAGAATGCTGTTTTTGACGCAGCTTAGCAGCTCCTGTTGAGCGCGTGTGTACGTAACTTTAGCCACTCGAGTGAATTCCCTAGTTACAAAGGTTGCATTCGAGAACTTTTCCGGCTCTCTATACGGCTTTCATTTAATTGTTCTGTAACTTAACCGACCTTATTACAAAGGAACTGAAATAATATTCGTGTAAGTGAGACATTTCATTACGTCCACCCCTACACTGCAACGCACCAACTTCATGCGCGTTGACATACGTGTAGTAAATGTGTTAGCAGCACAGGGTACACAGTCGGTTAGTACAGTTATGAGATGACATACCGTTGGCGCTCGAGTCCCTTGCGGCCCGACTTAAAACTAAAATTACAGCAACAGGAAAATTGTGGGCCTACAAGGTCCAATATGGACATAATGGAGGAAGTACAAAAACATACAAAAAGCTTCTCATTTGATGGATGGGTAAATTGATTATTTAAGATTTTTGCTTTTAAATTTGGATCATTTATAATTAACGTAGAATAAAAGTAAAATAAAACATCGATCATTTTGGAGATACAAGATATATATATTCAGCGACAAGACGAACGCTATTTCTAAATGTGCATCTTTTGTTGACTTACTTGCCCTAAGAATTATTTTCGGTAATCTATGCCTGGAGATTCAGGGAAACTCCAATATGAAAAGCTCTTGTCAGCTCTCTGATGACAAAGGAAGCCCTCACACTGGAAATACTCCGGAAAATGATAGTATTTATCTTAAATCCGTTAATGAAGATTTCTTGTGCTGCAATTTCAAACAATATAACGTCTGTTTTACTGTGCTCAATTTGTTTGAATATTTGTTACACATATGAGTGCTCAAACTTACATCGCTTCATTAATCTAAGCAAAAAATCATAAAAACAAATTGATGGAATAAAATAAATGCTTCCATGAGCATTTATCTCACTGCCAGAGCCAGTACTATTTATTCACTGCATATTCGTCAGCATGCATTTCCTTGGGTAAGGAGGCTCGAGGCAATTAATAAACATGCAGAGCTCAACAATTCTCAATATCACCAAAAGCGACTCGCATCTTATAACGATAGCAAAGAGTGACTGAATATAAGCTAAACATTTGTTAGTAGAAGTGATTCAAGCTTATTAACGAAAGAAGTACATGACATTTTACTTTAAAATACGTGTAAGGTAAATATTGTTTTCTTTCACCGTCAAAAGCATCATTTCTACATTACCATAAGTCAGGCAAGTTAAAAAAGAAAGACAATGCATAGCCAACAGTGGTAACGAACGTTACCGTACATATAATTACTTGGAAGAATTGAGGAGGAAATACTTCCCCAACAGCTAAAAGTTTTAGCTCAATGCAATCACAGAGATATAAGAATCATTTGCAGGAATACCACATCCTTTAACCCAAAAATAATCCTCGACTTATCGCCCGAAAGCAATGGTTTTCCTGTTCTTGAAACACAAGATCAATGTAGGGCTCTCAGTGTTCAAATATGACCTCCAGTCTGCACAGGTTGCTGCGTCAGTCCGACGTAGCGGCTGAGCTGCGTCAGTTGACTGCAGCTCTACGAGACCCACAGTGGCAGCAAAATTTGGCCATTGTTACAGGATATTTATTGCCACATTCATAACAGAACTTCGGCGCATTACCATTGGCAGGAGTCGTGGTTTTGGGATCTGCACCAGCCCCTTTCCTAAACTCATTGATATTAGAATATTTTGATACTTTGGCTTCACTGAAAGTGGAGGGTTTGGACGCATTAGGATTAATAGAAGGGTAGCGGCTCAAAGAACTGGACGCGCCGCTACCTAAGGCCGCTAGACTCGATATAACATCTTGCAGGGTTTCACTAGGCGAAATATTTGAGAGCGTTGAGTTATCACAACTGAGCGCAATGCTGGAGGCATGAGGAGCCTCGGAAGATGATGAGCCCAAACGCGGTGTGACGAGAGAGCCGTGGCCTCCGATAGCGTCTTCCCTCACGGCCTTCGAGGGGGTCGTGGGGGAGAGAGAAGACCCTGATGACGTCAGAGGAGGAAGCGAAGAGTCACTTGACGAAGCGCTCGATTTTCTCGCATGCTTCGGTGAAGTCTCCAGCGGGCTGGAATTGCGCGAATTTTTAGTTAGGAAGTACGTTAAATTCATCTGAAGCCATAAGTTGTAGCTTGACATTCAATAAAAATACACATCTACCTCGAATAAACTACTAAAATTGATTAAAAATTATTCTTAGAAATGAACATGTCTTACCAATGAACTAGGTTTCAAGTTAATACGCGCAGTTACTCGTAACGTGTAGATTTTCTCAAGTATAGATTGATTGGAATTAAAGAATTAAAACGGGATGTATTTGCGTTGACTTGTGTTTTGACTTCAAATTTAAGCAAGGAAAGAAGTAGTCAGTAAATTCGAGAATCAAAATGGATAATGTGATTGAGCTTCACATCCGTAGGTAATGAAACAAAACAAGACTGAATTAAACGCCGAGGGAAGTCAGCAAAATTGAAAAGGCAAAAAAGATGTACTCGAGGTGGATCACAAAACCCTAAGCATCACACCAGAAGTTGCACACCGTTATCGCAATAATTCATAGCGTGCCTTGTGATGTACGCTCAGAGCTTTCTGCAGCATTTCTCGTCGTCGAGGACAGCTCATTTATCTACATTTACCGAGTGATGAGGCAGGCGCATGAATATGACTGGAGAACTCGAAATGTTGTACAGAAAATCCCTTATGGCTCATGAGGTATTAACGCTATCAGACGTCGGACAATGCAGCGCCCGGCTAAGTTTTTCTAAAATGGATTTGATGGACATATCAACAAGCACTGCACATGTCTCTTCCAAAACTGAGGCTAATTTACGAGTACTCACGATTCCGTATTGATTCCAGTTGTATATTGAGAAATATGAATACATAATATTATAAATATTCACGCGTTACAATCACATCCATGATACTTGCACTTGAGACAAAACAGGTTAGGTAAGGGTGAATTAAATGGCTGCACCCAGGCTGGTAAAATACTGAAGAACTAAATCTGACAGCCACTACTGTACTTGTTAGCGCGCAGCAACGGTTATGACAGAAAACAATTTCAGAACTTGAAAAATGAGGAACTTAATAATATTCTCATCATTTTCTATTTGAACACACACATACAAAATTTATTCGAACAGATATGAAACCAGCTTCATTAACGCTGGTAACCGAGCACACAGAGAGGAAGAGAGTTGAGACAAAACCCTTGAGTAAACCGCCGAATGCACGGATAAGTTCCAAAAAAACGGTCTCAAATTGATGATCTCCCAAAAATTCGCCGATAATTCTGCTAACTCAGTGACGTGTACCGAGGGATTCTTTATGATCACGAAGTTTTATGTTTCCCTGACGATATCACTGTCAAGATTCTAATTCACGCGAGTAAAAAAGTTTTATTGCTTTGTTTGTAGCTCAGTATGTTTTAGTCAAATAGTAAGTAGATGAGCAGATTGAATCTCAAATAAAAAGAATCAGTATACATAATATTCCGATAGTGACGAGCACATTGCTTTCAAACTCTGTCTCATTCTGACGTAATGAATCTGCAGACTCGGCTAAAGAGGCTAAATCTTGATTAAATGCAACAAAGTATCGTCGAGCATTGTCACAGGACACATTCAGTAGTTTTCCAGTATTTTTAAGACTTTCCAAAGTGCAACGAACTAACCAAAAGCATGCATTTCTAGGTTTTTGCCCAATATTTTGTTCCACCATTTATGTGGTCATTATACGTGCAATGGTATGCCTATCAACGAAGGATCTTGTGTTAGATTAGATTATTAGTTAGTTTAAGCCTCCCTATCCGCTACAAAGGCAATCCAAAGAGAGGAAGGAGGAAGGGACCATTTAGCATGGAGTTTAGGGAACGTGGAATCTATGCAGAAAGGGGATAGAAACAGTAAGATGAGAAAGAAGTTTATGAAACAAGATCAAAGTTGAAGAAGAAAGTAGTAGGTGTTGAAAAAACAGGACAGCAGTGAACCGAAAAAAGATGGTCCGTAACAGAACAAAAACTTATTTTATTTCAACAAAAAGGAAGCCTACCTAACCCTTAGCTCGGGCCCTCACATAGTCCCCCTGGGAGCGCTAATTCCCATAGATACAACAGTTGTATCCCCTGAGGGGAGGATCTTATGTTAGGACTCGTTTATTTTTTATAAGTGTTTGTTGAATTACATGTTACGCATCAACTTCATTAGAAATAAATTGTTTCCACATATTTCTTTCTAGTCTAGAAAAACTTGAAACATCATCGTTCACTGAGGTAGCTAACAGATATTTCAGCAGACAAATTGGTAAACATTATTAAATATTATTGACATATTGTATTGTGGCAATTTATCGCAGGTATAAATTAAGGCTTTTTTATAAGATGTATTAGGCCAATATTTTATAATGAAGAAAACGCTTTTTTTTATGTGTTTTGTTTGACTTTTTTCTTTTATGTTCTCCACTGAGGGTGGAATTTTGATTATTCCAAAACGTTTGCAATAAATGATGTACACTTCAATGAAGTTTTCCTTTTTTTAGCTAATGTTGGATTCACATCAAGCGATTTTGTTGCATTGTCAAATCAATGGTATAGTGCGCATACAAGAAGGAAAAGTATTACATAGGTGTTGCAAACACAAACGTTACAAAGCTGCTGTTGGTCCTGCATCACAAATTAGTCAGGTAAATGTTAACCAAAACAAAAAGAACATTCCAATCATCAATTTCACTGTTCGAGCATCTAATACAACACGAAGTGGTTTAAAAACACAACAATTTATTGAGAAAGAAATGCACTTTAAGCTTCATAGTGAAGAAACAGTAAAAAAAACAGTGAAACTGGCTGATTGACAAAAATCAAAGAATGCTTTCGTGCATCAAAGTTCAAGTCGTCCCGTACCAAGTTTAGGCAAGTGAAAACAGATATTTCACCATGTAAACTAAGTTTAAATTCTATCACAAAAATTCTGAGCTGCACCTGAAAAACCGAAGCGCATGAGCGCTCCACACACAATCTCTTGCGTCAGGAAGACATGGTGATCGCACCCTCAGTGCCATGCCCATCAACTTCGTGGCGTTTTCAGTCATTCTGATCTCCGAATGTAGCTTAGTGCATGGAGTTTGTAATACACATTCCAACTTACATTTATTTCAATGCCAGAAAGCTTCGTACACATTTTACAATTAACCCAAATCACATTAAAAATACCAAACGATGAATCTCTCTTGTTTGTCAATTCGATTGTGCACAGTGGTGCGCTGTTATGATATTCATTAAGCAAAATTTTAGAATTAGATATAGGTATAGCACGCTGGATGGAGCTCACATACGGGAGGAACATTGAAAATTCGAGTAGCCTTTGATAAGACTAAATGCTTGACTCTGCAATATTTTCATTGCTCTGAAGCGCATATTAAGCCTCCTAAGTTCAGCGTTGTATTCTAATTGACACGAATGAGATCCCCGTGGTACTGAAGCTCAAAAATCCGAGTTTTTGTCTAAGGTAGAATATCCCGACATGTAGAAAGGAGGTAATACGCGTCCACCGTATCTTATAGCACAATCTTCCACAGGTGCCGGTTAAAATGAGCTTTGATCAAGTTGGACTCCTGGTGTACACTTATACGATTGCATACCGGCGTGACCTAGTGTCCTCCAGAAACTTTTTCCGAAAAGATTGGCCATAATATATATGTTACTATACGTTAGCACTATAGAAAGTTCATGTGGGAATAAAATCGTATTAAATATTACTCACGATGACCGATTCTAAATGATCGAGGTTGTGTCATGCGTATATTGTATATTTATTTTTCTTAGAATATTTAAATTCAAGTTGAAACACATTGTAATTGTGAAATGGACAATTAATTTATATTTTGACAATTCACTGTAAATCATAATTATCACTAGGTAATATTCTTACTCATCTCGTCCGAGTGCAAGTCGCAGAGCCTTCAATGAAGACCTGGCGCTCGTCTCTTCTCGCACCGACTTGCGCGCCTCGGGCACGTCGGCGGCGCCGTTGCCCTCACTCCGCTGGTCAGCCGCGCTAGCGCCTGAGCCCCCGTAACATGCGTCTCCTGCTGAGCTTGTTGTCCCTGCAGTCAGGCGTAAGCGACTTCTACCTGCACCAAAGCTTCCAAATCGATTTTCCCGAACAAAATTTCCATCCGTAGTGTTTGAATCGGAACCAAAACGATCTGTCCTCGAATTGGTCAATGATTGATTTTCTCTCGTAGCGCTTGTGATGAACCGATTGTCTCTCAACGACCCAGAATTGAATCGTTCTTCTCTGTGCAAGCCTCCCAAAGTCTCGTTTGGGTTCGAAAGAGTCCCATCGATGGTACCGCTATTCCGAGGAAAATTTTTAGAAGGGTTGTTGGCAGACGTGACGCAACGGCTGCTTTCCTGCGATCCTCCTGATAGAGAAGTGATACTCAAGCGATCCTCTCTGAAATAAATAAAAAAGGCTTATGATTGTGGAAGAAGTGACAATCATTCAAATTCTTGTAAAATGAAAATGTAAAATTTCCCTTCGCACCTGATCGAACTACATTACGAGTAACACATACTGGTCACACCTTGAATTACACGTTACTACCTAACACATCCCTCACTTATCATGCGAAGGTGAACACTGGTCTTAACAAGTTAGTAAAAATATTGCCTTATGAGAACGTATACATACAGAAACTATCAAACTCAAGGACTCTTGTACACAAATCTACGAATGGAACGAAAAATAAGTGCCAGCTTCCCTTAAAACACAATAATAATATACAACTGCACAATTATGAAAGTACTACTTATTCATTTTGATTTTAACGTGAAGAAACACTTTTGCAGTCATGAGGGACACACACGAAAATCTTAGTCTCCCACTATGGTCGGTATTGGTCGGTTCATTCATAATGCAATTGCTTTATGTTCAACCTCGGTAGGCATTGCTTGTCAAAGTGTAAAATGGCCTTCCATGACAGGCGTTTATGAACACAAGCACAGCCAGGGTCTGCATGACACAGGCATCTAACACACGACACGTCATCTTATCGAATCTAACCCTCACATATCCAAGCAATGGTACGAGACACTAGAAAGTTCTACTCGTAAACTGTTAGCATCACGCCATAATGAATAGTTTAACGATAATGAATAGTTCGACGTCGCCCTAGAATAATGTAATAATGACATTTGACTAAGATTTTTGATAGAGCCTGCAGCATTGAGGGTTAGTTAGTTAGTGGAAAAATAACATCCCCATCAAAATATGAGCGTGAAAATGTCGCGAAAGAAGTTCTATTATGAGGAAATAAGTGTTCTTTAATGAGCACTATTGCACAAATATACAATTATTTCGGACATTAGAGGTCTAACGTTTCACAATTGGTCAAAATGTTGTGCGAATTTAGTTTTTTACTATAAAGAGAGACCTCAACGATAATTATTAATAAAAACAGTGCAAATACCCAAGACAAATCAAGTACTTCCAAATTTCACTTCGTTAATATTTACAGAACAGTTAATTTCATCAATTTTTGCAATGAGTAGAGCGGATGTAAAGCAAATTTAGAGAGTGCAGCAGATGTGGCATTGTTTCCCAGCCTAAATCCTGGCGCTGATGTGAAATGACTCGTTTCCTCACAATGAAAGATAATTCCATTGTGACAGGCTAAACCCGAACACATTCTCGTTATGCCCCTACGGAAATTTTTGAAGCCTCTACAGGGTTTTTTTTTTTAAATATTTTACGACACTGTTTGTGTTAATTTTTCCCATCTTTATTCACTGGAATAGCAAATGCAGAAAAAACAGTAAACTACGACAAAAGGTGACGCTACCAAATACTGCAAGAATTAGAATATCACCAGTTCCAGCTAACAGATCTGTACTAATTTACAATAAGTGCCAATCGTAACGTGGAAGCGAACAGAGTTGATGGAAGAGTCAGAAACAATTCTTATCGTTGCCCGCCCTGCCAAGCATCTCTGCCAAAAACGTTTGAGTGCGACGAAACACAAACCACTCACTGTGGTATAAATTCCTGGTCTGTAGAGTGTAAGAGTGATAGCACTTTCAATCGACGTTCATTTTCTGTTATGATAAAATGACAAACGCTCAGAAAATTGCAACAAAAGAATGACTATCGTCTTATCTGTATAATGGGTCGATCCTGAAGCGGAACAACTAATACAAATAATATATGAAGATTGAGTGACTCTCAAGAAGTTTAAATCTTGATGTAATTTCTGCTTGATGCTGTATTGGGTTACTCAGCAAAGTTAATCTCAATGCCTGTCTTACTTAAACTACCTATGATTCTGGCATAGAAGTACCCGATAAAAAAGATCTGAGTAATTTCTACAATCCATAGACAATAAAAACGCTCGCCAAAGCGACTCTTAAACAGAATGTTCTTACTTCCTGAACACCAAGATTCAATTCCACACATTTTTTCCAAAAAATTTGCAGTGAGAGCAAACGATATTTTTAAACGAAATTTCTCAGCATTTGAGTCCCCACAAATTCTTCTAATTTAACACAGACAAATACCTAAATCGACAAAAAAATTTCTATGTTTTCATTGCAAATATTTCCAACAGCTCATAATTAATCGAGAATATATTCTGCTTGTTGTTCAGCTTTTTCGGTGAAGAACTTCAAGTTCTTCATATTTTAGTAATTTAACACATTGACTGCGATGGATTAAACTAAAGTTCAGTATTCAACTCAAATTTCAATTCACCAGTTGTTAGAAATTTCATAAATACTAAGCATTAACTGGGTCAAGTAAATACCACTAATTTCGATAGATTGTTAAAACCTTTTCAAACGACCCATCGATGGGTCATTTCGCAGCAAGAAAAACTTAAGTACGACTTAAGCGAAATGACCCAGTGGGTCATTTCGCAGTCAATGTTTTAAGGTAGCAATAATTGCGAGTACGTGTAGCCCTAACTTTTAGACAGCCACTTGAAAGTATAATATACGGATGAAAACTCCCTATGTACTGAAAAAGGAATAGTTTCCATTTTACTAAAAACTTCGGTACAATCTATTCTTGAGTACCTCCCATAATATACCTTTGTAGAGCAGAAAGCTGCCGGTTTTATTCGTAATTATACACAACGTTCGTATTCGTAAGGAGTAATGCAAACTGAAATTGAAATCAATAAAATCATGCATGCAATGACTGAGTGAAAGCAGAACTCCATTCAACAAGACAATAGATGTTAAGGAAATTAAGTGCAAAAAAGCGAAAAAAACAAAATGTGTTCTAAAGCAATAAAGAACAGTACGAAGCATGTGGAAAGAACGAGGATATCGTTAATGTCAAGGGTTCTCAAACATGGCGTTTTTATGGATTTCAAGGAACAGAATGAAGACCTTATGAGATGATTTCCAAACGAGAAAATTTTTACCGCTTGGTATATCTACAACACGAATTTTTATTAATCATATGAACATCTGGGTAAATAGTACATCTTGATAAAAAAGGTGAATGGATATAATAGATGTAAGGATAAAAATGACTGAGAATCCTCGACCAATCCATCACAAATAGAAGTTTAATGAGCATCAAGCACATATTCTAGGTCGCTTTCGAATATTTCCAGACAGAGATATAAAATTATACTCTTCACCAGAGTAAGCCCTTTTCACTTCTTGATCGCTGATATTTGAACAACAGTGCCGAATAGCCATCTTTTACAATGCACTTAGAATTTGGAATTTGACGATCAAACAACACGGCAACCATCCCACCTGCCAGGGCTTCTCCTCGTGGGCGACCATGTGAGCGAAGGAGACTTCAGTGACGAATTCCAGCGATCTCGAGAGGTTGGAGGACTAGGTGATCTTCTCCAGAAGCGTTTATCGTTGAAGAATTCTCCACTTGGAGTAGGTGAAATCCCGTCCTGAGTTCCTGATGACAAGGGCGATGTCTGACGATGGCTCCTGGTAAGCCCTGGGCTTGAAGGTATTTTTAGGCTAGGAAGTCTATCTTTCAGTAGGGGAGAAGTGGAATGTTTCCGGAAGTCTGGGTGGCTTCTTTCGTAGCAACCAAGTTCGCCCACACCCATTCCCGCAGCGCTTAAGCCAGTTCCTCGACCACTTTCCTCTTTTGCTTCTGACTCGAAGGATGGACCAAGCAACGCCTGCATCTGCATCTCTGCAGCTGAATAAGGATCGTACGACTCTAAGCCCGATTCTTTCTTGCCTGAGTTGTACTTCTCCTCGTCATACTTGGGAGAGTCAAACTCCAAATCAAACGGAGAGTCCAAAAGGGATCTGGTGGAAGAGTTTTTATGGAAACTGAACACTCATATAATATTGACATGGCTGATAGATGCACGTGAAAATTATAACGCTTCAAGCGTAAAATATGTTTTCGAAAGCTGGTGACGTGTTTGTACTTGCTCGACAATTGTGATACCTCAGCGCAAAAAATATCTCATTTACTGAGGTTGAGTTTAACAAACTTTACAGTACTTTTCATTTTTTGACGGAACAATTTAATGCCTAATTTTTAAATCGAATTTTGGTCTATAGAATGCAGAATCATCAATAAACGACCTATGAAAAGTATGAACGATGCAAAAATCAAATGAAAGAGCGTTTATCCTGAATTTGAAGGCGAGAAGGCATCATTGCGTGATACAACGATACAACAATCTACAAAAAAAAAACCAAGCAAAGCATATCATAAAATAAATATAAAAAATGCATTTCATACGAACAGTTAACAAAAACCTATAGGGAAAAGAGTGGAAGTACAAAAAATAAAAAATTAAAAAACTTCATTGCATGTCTCAACAATATTCTTAAACGGTGCAGAAAAGAAAATCAGATCAAATTTCCGCATGCCTGCTGCTGAAGCAAGTGCCTTGTGTGCTGCGTAACACTTGCTCGATAACAATGGAAAATACCTATTCTGGGCGATAGTTGACCGATTATTGTTCCTCTTGTTCCTGCTCACGGATTTCTTCTGTCTTTCTCGCCTCAAAGATCTTGATGAAGACGAAGATGAAGAATTGCTGTTGCTACCGACTAACGATTGAAGAGCAGTGAAATTCTTCCGGGAGATAAAAGCTGCATTTTGGCTTCGCTCAACAGGCTTCAGCCGGAGACCTAAACGCCCATTAATTTTGCTGCTTTGGTCTTTACCACGTTGAGCGTTAGCTCGCGTGACAGTTCCAAATCCGTTTGATGAAGACATATTTACAAGACTTTGAGATTTGCGTAAGATATCAGAACAAGAACCAGAGCTGTTGGGAGACCACGAGTTAGCGTCTTGAAGAAATGATCGTCCCAAACGAGAGCGAGAATCTGGCCTTAGTCCATTGGTTTGCGAGTTCGGCCGTTCCTCTGTTGTTCCTATGCGTCTTCTCCCGTCTAGCTCGAGTGCTTCTTCAACAAACTCTCTTCTTTTTCTCAGTATCTCTCTGACGCTCTCTCCTCTAGCACTTTTGACATTAGCCGGCCTGAAGTTGATGCTACCAGATGATGATCTCAGAGAAGCATCCATTCGAAGACTATAGTTACCATCATCGAAATCACAATCATCGTCGTCGTCATCAGTAAGCTTGGCTCTTTTGCTACTACAACCTGCTGAATTCACAGATCCATCACTTCTTGATAATTCTTTTGATATATATTGCCCGTCTTCCCACAATTCGTCTTCGAAATGAACAGACCTCGGCCGAGTCAATGCACATCCAGGATATTCAAATACTTCATCATCACCACTCGCCGACGTAGAAGACCTCAAAAAGTTTTCCTCGGTAGGAATTTCAAGTTCTACCTCACTTTCATAGTTGTAGTCAGAATCATTGTCATCGGCAGTATTTTCCAATGAGGGTTCTGAGAGTCGCACTTTTTCTAGGACGGATGGAAGTTCTTGTTCATCTTCGGTTCGATTTAGACCACGCTTTTCATCACTTCGAATGAACTTGTCAGACGAGCTTTGATTATAATTATGATTCCTGTGAGCAGTTTCGGCTGAAAAATTTATCAAATTGGAAAAATTTTCTCGATCTATACCAGAATCTCCATCAGAACCCTTCCCATCGTTCACACAGCGCCCATTTGAAAGCACGTTCTCAGTTCTTGACGCACCTCTGCGAGCTTTACGTTCAGCTGCAGCACTAGTTTCTCTGCTAGAGCCTCGCTTCCGGACAGATCTAATGCAGGGTTTTTTAAACTTCGTCAGCTTTCCTTCACTGGCAGCGTGAAGATCAAAAGGAATATTAAAAGGAGTCATTTGAGTGTGTTACTTACTGGAGAAAACAAATCAAAGAAAAGTACGTTAGCAACCACGAAGCGAATACAACACTGATCGAATAAATATCTACATGGCTTCACAGAAACTTCTCTAGAATTTTAAATTATTAATATATAACGATAAAAACGACCGTTCATCGTGAAATCTATGCTCTGACTAAGGTTATGAGAACACTGGGCAATGACAACCTAATCGGACACTTACTTGGCAAATGGTGGTGGCGATAGCGTAGTTTCGCGAGAAGAAAAATCTTCTGCCTCGTCTCCCTCAGGTTCTCCACGGGCTGGCGACGATCCCAAGCACACGCTTCACAAAGCGTCATTCAGAAAGAAAAGGTAATTACACAGGGAACTACAAATTTGAAATTTCAGTTTTATTGGTCGCAGTTAAAATCCAGAAAAGAAACTAATCTCACCAGCACTTATTGAGATACGAGTAAAACGAGTAAAACATTTTATCGACAACAATTTAAAAATATCCTGGTGCCATAAGCAACAACGTCCATAACGTCCAGACATGGTCTCAGTGCACTGTAATCACGACCAAGTCATATCTGAATCCGATACAGGGCTCAATTAGGGACGTTGAAATTTTTTAAACAACCATGGTAAATTATTTCTTTAACATGGCCTTTAAAGGCTTGTAGCGCGTTATTTTCATTAAACTTTGAAGGTATGAGATATAAAGAACATTAGTATGATATTTTAGGATCTCAATTCTCACACTGATAAGTATGCCTACCTTGATTGCGCTTTACAAAATCAAGGAAAGCTTGAGTACTCATGAAAGTAAACCTCAGTCATTGAGTTGATCTATCATGATTCGTGCTACGTTGAAAGGCAGAAAGATTCTGGCAGTATTGTGATGTGAAGGTCAATGTGATATGGTTGCAGGCACCCTGATCTGTGTACTGAAAACACGAATGACCTCAAAAAGATACAGGGATGAAGGATGAATAATTCGTGTTGTGTTCAAATGGGGATCAATGATTAGCGACAACATGTCTACAATGTTGGAAAATAGATGAACAAGCAATTATATGAGGCAGTATGAGTCATTTAAACATGAAAGAAAAGTAACTCAAATAATAAACAGTGTCACACAAGTTCGACCGACTATGGAAATAAAAATTCTGCACAAAATTTTGAAGGTGGTCATATTTGAGCAATTTAAGCTGGTTGTATAATTATGTGGGAAAAATAAGGGGTTGCTTGATCCGATCATAATTAGCGGCTACAAGATTCAGACAATCATGAGGGCACATCATCCATACTACGATTGGTTACAGTTCGATTCAATCAGTGATCCGAGGCAGCATGCCTTCAAGAGGATTGACGTCTGTATGATATCCACAAGGATTTCAGTTTTGTATGATACATGCAATGATAAAAATACTTGAATTAATTCAGTGATTAGAGTAGTGTGATCCGTATATGTCATACATATAGCTGGTGGACGCAATATTTCGAGAAATTGGCCCGTTTTCCGTTCACAGATATTTTGTTTACAGAATATTTTTTCACTTGTCAATGAGGCTCTTTTTAATGAATTTGGTCTCACTCGCCAGGATAAAGTATGTACATGAATACTCCCACACACCGACACCGCCCACAATAGCAGCATTGTGCAGAATAGCATGGTGTGGAGTTGAAGCATAGTGCGGAGTAGTCAAGAGAATAGTACAGATTTCACACATAGAAGAAGAGGCATTTCAGTACTTTAACTTCCGATAACTCGCTTTTATTATAAATAGCGCAATCTATAATTTTTGCGTGGCTCTCGTTCACTCGGCATGAAGAATCGAGTCCTACACGACATATTGCAATCGCTTTTCACAACTAATCGCGATGAACATGAAGTGGGTTTTGTGCAATTATTTGCGTATACAATTTAATTCATTTAGATTTGTTCTCTCAATATCGAAACTAAGTATATATGGCCATTTCATAGAACGATCGTATCCATTGAATTGTTTATGCCATGATAACAGCCCTCCTTTTAAAAATTAAAAGTTCATAAACATGTAATATACGAGTATTAATGCGTCATATATACTGATGGCATTCAGAGTACCTATTGCATTTCCTGAGATCGTTCCAGTTACATTGACTGCTCTTCCGAAAAGTTCAATAGAATCTAAAAGTATTGTGATATCACAGTTAGAATGCTGCTTTCAACACACTGGTCTGGCGCATCAATAATAAACAGTAGGATTAGGTCACCAATTGCAATATGTGCGACAGCTGGAGGCAGTGATGCGAACGTTCAAAGGTCGCAGTACAATGCTTGTAATTTCATTCACATCAGTGAAAGTGAATGATGAAAGCGGGTTATAATTACCATAATGAATTATGACAATCAACAAGGAAACAAAATCACCGTAATGAAATTAGACACCACAACATGTCAAGGCTGACCTGGCGAGCATGTCTGAGGCGAGGTCGCGCGTGCGTGCCTTGCGCTCGCCCGGCGTGCGTCTGCTGCCGGGCACACGAAGGGACGCCGACCGCACGAAGTTCTGACCCCCGCCCGAGCCAGAAAACGACCCGGACCGCGTCAGGCTCGGCGTCCTCGGGCCTGAGGCGACACAGAGCGTCAGGCGTTACGGGTATATTGCATCTTCATACGCATACCCTGAAAACCATTAGTGGTTGCGAGAAAGTGGGCGTTCAGCCAAAAACGAAATAAATTTCACTTATGTTCAGACAAGTAGTTATATTTTTAGGATTGCAACTAGGTAATTCTTGATACACCTTTTTAAAAAATTGTGAGTATTTATCCTCTATATAGTTACGTGGTCTTTCCATCTAAACTTTCTTCAATCGGTTTTTTGCCCGGTTTTACAATGCGCATCAATTTCATTTACTAGGCTCTAACACCAGACAATAAAACAGCTCATCGATTTATCTATTTCAATCGTTAAAAACTATAAAACAAGAGCTAACTGGCCCGCAAGCTAATCCAATCTTTATCACTCTCACGGGCGCAGTGACTAAACAGCCTCTTGTGAAGCATAACAGCCTCATAAGCTCGTATTTTAATGTAAGTGTGCACTAAGATAAGTGTTTTAACAACGCATTGTCACTGGTATTATGTTTTTTTAACTTGTATCTACATGCATTATCGAACTAGATTATGAAGCAAAGGGAATGCATTTTCCATGCTTTTCTCTCTATCATTTGTTTCGACTATTGACATTGGAACCTCGATACCCATGTGTGCGTGTATCAACTAAGAAACTTTATGTCAAGACATCTTAAAATTCAATGATGGTTTTTGTACCATCTTAATTGGAAATAAACTGTTTTTTCTTTTTTCTTCTTTCTTATTGCTACAAGACTGTGTTGTTAATACACTATATAAACGATTAGTGACAATGATTTCCTGTATGTCTTATTCTCTGACGGCTTCATCTTGTCAGTTGGGGTTTGAATTGAAGCAAAGCATATTCTTGCTTTTATTAGTATTTAAATTAATGGTTTTCGTTAATTCAAGACCACCTATCTCAAGGGATTCCAGGAGAGAGAAGAAAAGGGGAAATTTAGTATTTATGGATTACAAGAAATGGGGAGTCAATGTATAACGTGCGTTCCCACACAGTATAGTCACCGCATAGAAATTGCAAGTTAGAAACAAAGAGGAAGAATAGTAAAGAGGGCATGAAAACTGAAATACTCAAAGGGAGCACAAATCATTCAAATTCTGAAGGCTTATCCATAGGTGAAGTAACCAAACAATTTTCCCCTGGGGCACCAGTCCTCACAGCATGAGTTAGGCAAACCTAATTAACTTAACATTGTTTATCCAATCCCCACTATAGGGCAAATTCACGCCATAAAATCGAACACATAGCTAAGCTATAGCTTAATATGGGACCGTAGAGTTTAAGAAGCATCTGTGGAATTCAAAGACATGAATATTTAATGAACAGCTCAGCCATAAATTCAAAGAGCACATGTTCATCAAAGCCACCGAGCCAATTTTAATGAATCATAAATATGAAACCAACAACAACAAAAAAAATTAGGCGACATCTGCTTTATTTTCAGATCAAACCCTTTTTTAAGTGAATGTCAAAGAATCGAACGTAACACTTGTCTCGCTTCAATGTACGAGTATCAAGTATGAAAGTATGTATCTCTTTTTCATTCCTTTACATTGAGAAATCAAGTTAGCATATGAATATCCATTTCCTTTCAGTCGTTATTTTTTCTGAAAGTTTGCTCTTCTTCAATGGACCATAATACAACACAACAAGGAGCGTGCCACAAAAGCTGAATTAAGCGCTAACATGGATCCACGAAGTTTGTAAGCTAAATTATTTGTTTGTATGCTAAAGAGAACGCAATTGCAAAATTTATCACCCACCACACTTTACGCCCACACCTCAGCTCACGGCCTGATCTTATGCGATTTAAAAATTTTATTATGATAAACTTCTAAAGGTAAAACTTGTGATGAATAAAACATTTTTGAATCAGCTGTTCCGTCGTAGAATGGAGTCAGCATTTAATGAGCAGGGTAAGACATTTTAGTGTGGGACGAACAACAAATGAAATACTAAATGTGATACTAAAATAGCGAACATGGGAACAATGTTACAGTGTAATTAATTTAAAAGGAACATTAAACAACTGCGACTTCTTTACGGATGTTGGGTTGCGTCATGGGTACTTTCGATTCACTGGAATAAACATGCAAAGACACATGTTGGAGTTCCAGATTCATCAACCTTATGGAGATATTTCTGGTTTAGAAAGAACGTTCTCATCATTTTTGGCCTCGTCTAATATTTGTTTTGACGGCTTCGATAATTTTGGGGCGTGAGAAGTTCGAGGACAACCACTTTGAGGACGATCTTCATTAGTTCCAAGTTTGTCGAACCGACGAAGAGTGTGGTGAACCTTAAGTTTTGGGGTTTTCAGAACGTTGCCAATCTTAGGTTTTGTCTAATGGGTGTAATGAACATGCGTACACGTACCTGAATGATAATTACATGTTCAAACTCATTTTGCTAAGTGTGCTGAATAATAATGCCTGGAAAAGACAAAAGATTAGACACTACTCAAGAGTATTTAAAACTTTGCCTGAATTAGCAGATTATTTTAAGCCCAGTTCAACAATTTAAACAATTTAAATTGTTGAATTGGGACAAAAATTTTTATAGATTTTATTAAAAAATTTGTTAAAGAACTTTGTCCGCATCCCTATGTACAATGTTGATAATTTCAACGTATGAAAATAAAATAAATCTGCCTTAACACGTCAACAGGAGAAATAGAGTGTTTCGTCATGAAGACGTAACACCACATCTAGCAACATTCTCGCAGCCCAAAACATTTGGCTTGGGCTAGTCTTTTCTAGCCAACCCTTCATATCCTCCTTATCCTCCTTTTCATCTTTTTAGTTTAGTCCATGAGAGATAAAAAACTTTTTGACAGAAGAGCATGCGAAAAATGGTCGTGGATAACAACTACAGCACACCACTTGCTTCATTTCACATTAAAGTACTAATAGGATATTAGTAAAATTTCCAGAGGCAGTTGGCAAAATTTTCACATTTACAATTAGTTAAATAAATATATTTAACGCAAACGAAACTTACTTCGGCAAAACCAAATGATTGGAACGCCGTTGTACTCGGAATTTTAACACGTTCACCGCGTTTCCGCCTATGTTACCGGTTGGTTTAGTTAGGTTGTAGGTAGCCGAATTGGGAAATCGACCCAACTGCGTGAATGAATTATTTTCCTTCCTAAGAAACATGAAAATTACAATTGCACGATAATATTCCCTTCGTATACAACAGTTCATTTTTAAAATGGTCGTGAAACATGAAATGTCATTCATTTATACCGGTATGTGAATGAGCACTTTACCTATTGGTACACATATGGCCAAATGTGCGGAGAACGTAGGAACGTGTCAATATCTTTTTCTTTTCAGGAGCCAGTCGATACGGTTCACCTTAATGAAAATTTGTCCTCACCGCCCTTCTAGGCATCAGAAATACCTCATTGCCTCCATTGACATTGCAGCAGTTCCACACAAAATAATAAGGGTTCGTCCTTTGGTGAAAACATAAGGTGACTAGGAGCATCCCAGCCACAAAGCAACTCAAAAAACATCATCCCCATAGGTTTTCAATACTACACATCTGTACACACCGCAGTGCAGCGTGAGCGGTGACACGTTCACCGAGCTGGCCAGTCCTACCACTCACCAGGGGCGCCGTACGCGCTGTACGAAGAGGGCGTGGCGTAGCCGCTGTGGGAGCCCCCTGTGCTGTGGCGCTGCCCGTATGGACTCGAGTAGTTACCGGTCACTGCCCGCACAAAAATGATCCGTACATTCCTTAAACGGAAAACTTTGCCGATAAATTCTTGAAATAAACTGTTGAATTTAGGAAAGGAAATCAAAGGGAGCGCACAATGCGCATTATTTTATAAATTTACTTTATTCCCATCTAAATGTTATTCAATACCCAGTTCAAAAATTTCAGCGTAGTGCTTCTAATAGTTTTTGCGAGATTAATTTAGGGCAGCACATTGCGTCAATAGTTTTGGCTCGAGGGAAAACCGAGAGCAGCAGCTGAATATTTAGCAGCGTAAAAATTATGCGCCAGCTACAGTTGTCGAAACAGCCAGAAGACCTAATATTTAGGTCAATAATGAGTATCACTATGTGGCCACGCACTGCAGTTCGTTTCCGATAACTGAAGTTAACTACGGAATTACTGCAGTGACACGTGTAGCTGCGATGCAAGAAAACTCTTGTAAATGCGGACATGACGTCTATGTCGTTCCATTTTTGTTACTGCACCCAACTGCTGCAGTACTGCACCGATATTTAATAGGGAATGATTTCAAACATACCCATCTAATGCATTCTATTTGTCTTCGGGCTATGATGAAGTGGACCACAAAAACAATTCGAAGTAAAAATTGAAAAACTATAAAAATCTTCAGATGAGGAACCTATAGCTAAACATCTGAATTTTCTTTCCAGGTCGGGGACAATAAAAATAATGATATCTTTGCTTTGAATGATGAACAATAACTCAATTTGAACGCATCAAAATTATAATTACTAAAATATGAAGAGGAGCTCCCTTCAAGTATTTAACTTAACTCATCGATTTATACCAGGCTACGATAAGATAGTTATAGCTTACTTACGACTGATTTCGGAATGAACACTGAGCTATAAAAGAGAATTCAAACTGCAACAATTTTAGTTTATAACTACAGTTCAAAATATTCTTTGCAAAATTGTGATGTACATTAATCCTGCAAACACTGGGAGTTGTTGAAACATATCGACCATACACATTTTACGAGGCCCTCAACAATTCAGCACCATATTTTCTTATACTATCTTAGTGGCACCTCCCGGTGCCTTATGAAAAAGGACAAACAAGCCCCAAAAGAGTAATGCAGTGTCAAAGTTACGGATACATGAGAAAAACTTTTATTTCATGGAAGAGGAAAGACCATTTCGTAGCGCAAGCCCAGCGTTTTTAAGTTTTTATAACCTATCTACTCTAGGAATTAAGAAGGAACGTTGACTTACCAATAATGGGATCTAAGCTACTTCATTAGACAGTCCAGAACTTGCGTTCTGTAAAAAATTACCCATTTCTGCGGGAAGAGGTGAACTCAACGGCCTGGAAGAAGAGGTGAACTTACCGGCCTGGAAGAAGAGGTGAACTTACCGGCCTGGAAGAAGAGGTAAACTTACCGGCCTGGAGGAAGAGGTGAACTCACCGGCCTGGAGGAAGAGGTGAACTCACCGGTCTGGAGGAAGAGGTGAACTCACCGGCCTGGAGAATGGAGGAGACACTACGAGCAGTGGAGCGGCCGAGAGAGGCGGTGCTGTGCTGACGGGACAGCGGTGACGGGGAGATGCCGCGCCTCTGCGCCAGGGGCGAAGGGGACACTCCCCGCCGGGGGGGAGCGATGGGAGGCGGGCTGATGCGGCGGTCTGTGGAGGAGCTCGACGGCGGAGGTATGGAGGATATCACGTCCGTCTTCTTCGGAGCACGCCATCCTCCTTGGCCGGGCTTAGGCGGCACGTACTGCAAGTGTAAGCGGTTCAGTAAACGAGGGCCAAAACAGTAATCACTGCTATAAAGAATAGTGAGACCTACGTTCCGGATATGTTTTACCCACATCGCACCATCGCTACTAAGAAAACAAGAAAAGTTTAGTCTATTTTCAAATAGGGTGTTGCGGAATTTTCTAACGTACGATTGGTTTTCTCCGAGAAGCAATACTTCAGCATCGCACTGTGAACATTCGAACATATCGACGCTTGTCCGGCACCGGTTTTATGTTTGCGAGAATAAGAGCGCCTCCCCTCGTGATAATGCGGAACAAACGGAGAAGACGGAAAGAACAGATATTCAAAACTTTTCTAATCATTGACTTTGAATTTCACTGACTCTCTCACCACAAGTTAAGGAGTAAAAAACATTTCTACAACACGATTTTAACACTGGAGTGATCAATGACGATTTTTCCTTTTTAAGATATTTCTATCGGAAGGGGTTTGTGCGTAAATTAATCGTGATTAATAACATCCTGCTTTTGTTCCATTAATTGAATGTATAAATTCTTGAAAGTTTGCATAATTAAGGCATCAAAATATGAATGATGAAGGAATTTTCCCAAAGATACATCATTAAAATTTATATTTATATTGAAGTCCATGTAAATCCGGGTTCTATAAATAACTTCTGATATCGAATTATCTAAAAGGAAAAAACTCTGGAAAAAACTCCGCTAGCAATATTCGCAGAAATAAATGTCGATACGCTTCTGCAAAAGAAAAAATGGAAATCAAACACGTATTTCAGGCTTCTTTAATCCATGTGCAATTTTTGAAGCTCGATGCATTTTCTTGTGCTAAAAAGCATTCCTAATTTGATTTTGGTCTTTCGAGACAGACCACAAAGTTATTGCTAGCTAAGAAATGTGAGTGCATTTTCTCAACCTCTCAGGATGTTGTTCACATAGTTTCCAACAGCCTTTATGATAAGTGCAGTTTCGCTAGGAACCCATTATACTGGCCAAAGGGACGGTGTGAATGGTAGCAGCTTGAAGGAACCATTACTCAAACCAGTAGAGAACTCTTCTATTCCACACGTGATAAGGTCGGTAAAAAATATATCGATATTTTAAAACTCAGGTTGTATCACTTTTAGGTTTCTGAGTTATCAGTTCAGTGCCATATCGTTTCGAAGGAGGCAACGGATCTGTTTACTTGCGGAGAATGCTCATTTTGCTGCGACTAGGAGCGAGTTATCTGGTGCAGCACCTCAGGCCTGGCCGCCCACAAACTACACTCGTTTTCCAACTTTTCTTCTGCTTTCCTCAACCTGCACAAGAAATCGTTAGAGAGCATTGCCACCATTGCCAGCGTTCACTCGACTATGTGGACACAAAAAAATTCAGGAAAGGTCCCAAGTATTTTTTAACAATTTTTTTCTGAAAAAACAACCCGTTGTTAGTGATTAAAAAGTTATAAAAATTTCTTCACAAAAGGGAAAGATTGTATGTTAGGGAATAAATTTGAAGCCTAAGAGCGAATAAAGAAAAACAAGTTTTATACTTAATATCAAGGCTATAAGATATTAAATCTAAGATATAAAGCTTAAATCTATTTCCTACTACTATCATTACGTATCAAACAACGAATTAATGTTATTTTTTCTAGGTGTCTCATTATTTCTTCGAAGATATCCGTTTATTTGCTCAACTGATTATTTAGTGAAGACTGTTAGACATTGAAATTGGAATTTTTTAAATATTGCTTCAAATGTCACTGTGGGAAAAATGATCTTCATCTAAGGCATTCTGCACAAAAGCAGCTCGTCAGGTTTTCTTGTGAGCTTCAAAGAGTTAAATGGGAGCGGGCGGCCCACACGCCTCCTACACGTGCTGCAGCTCACCGCCAACCTGCCGCTGTGCTGGTCACTCCTGGCAACCAAACCTACGCGAAGCACCGAGACAGCACCGAGACAATTAAAACCATGCTTCTTGCAAAAATTCAGGGGAGATTGCAGCGAGCCTATATCACAAGACATCGATTCACAACGCAATTATTGAGGCTGATCTGAAAGTTCATCGCGTGCGGATGAGCATGCAAGCCGAGCACAGTGACCAGCCATGTTCCGCTCTGAACGGATATAGACAAAATAGGCATGGTCGTTGTCGCTCAATGCGCTCGAAAAAAAATTCAGCACGAAAAAAATTTAACTAAGGTTGGGCAAGATTAATGCATTAGACGCAATAGCATGCAAAACGTATGGGAGACAGTCAACCATTTCAGGATAGGAATAAATTAGGGCAGCAAAGCATCTGCGCATTGCGTACTCTAGAAGGGCAGAGGAGTTAAGGCACTCAAGTGTAATGGCATAATAACCTCCTTGTTCAGGGGTTGAGGTGCAGGCACGGCTGCAGGTTTGCAACATGCTGCATACTCAGCAAGCGCACACAAAATGTACAGGTTTTGTGTGAAGAATAGCGAGAAAACAAATGCAAGTTGGATCGAAAAACATGAAGACGTCATCTTTTCAAACTTGTAGAAGTTATTTGATGATTTTCATAAAATAATTATCAGTCCTGAAGACTCTTGCTTGTTTTCACAGCCCAAGAATTCAAGAACATCGCAGTTGATGACATCGACCCTCAAAATTCTACCGCACAGAAGTTTTTGACATCGAGAGTTTTCTATTCATTTTTATAGTCAGGTCGCCATAAAGTGTAAACCAGCTTTCATTTAAAGAAATTTTAGTTGTACCCTTCGATTACGCAGAAATTAATTAATGTGTTTTCTGACGAAGTGTACTAACGCGTTCAAGTTAGCCTATTTTGGTTCATTAAATGAGAAGTTAAAATAAAAACTGGATACGGGAATTCATTTGGCGAATTAGAAAATATGGAAGCATTTATTCATTAAAAACTTAGAGCAGAGCACTGAGTGTATTTTGGCCATCCTAAAAAACGATCTAAGCCATTTAGCTTCGCCATAGATTTTCCAAGTAGAAATTTCAACTAAAAAACAATGATTTCGATTAGCATTGTCAACCTTCAATTGCTTTCAGAGATGGGAATGCGGCTGCCTCCGTACTCCACGGGGCCAAAAATGAGTAACTAAGCAATATTTTTCAATATGTCATTGCTCTCCTACCTTAACTTTACTTTATAAACTGTGAATATAACGAACAGTAGCGGTGATGACAATGATGACGATGGTGATATATTTTTGCGTTTTTAAAGCTAAAACCTTAGTTCAAGTCGTTCTCAGAGGCGCACTCTCCAAAGAAATTGAGAGGAGTAAAAATTTCTTCACTGAAAATGAATGGCCTTTTAAAGGCATGTACATTTAATTTGAAGGGAAATATTCCATGGTAGCCGCTTTGATACACGAACATAAGCAGGGTCGATGCTCTCTACTCGGTGGGCGAGCACGCGGGGGCATGTCAACACTGGTACTGGAGTGATGCAGTCTCATCCTCTTAGTTGCGGCCTGGTGCTGTTTGTTCACTGCACAGTATTATTAGCATACTGTCACCGTCAGCTCAAACAGCTCAGGTGGCATGAAGCATCGTAAATTCGAAAACCGCACTCTTACTTCACAAAGGTTTTGTTGGGTTTCAAAGATCGGTAAAGTGTAAAATTCTTTGAGTACAAAATCTAACGCCCACGAACGTTTGTGATCGTCAAGTTGATGTTGCAACTGAATTGGGATTTCCATAAAATTCAGAAGACTTAGTAATCTTGGGATAATGTTCGAGCACAAATCTCCTAATACTTTGTCAATTTTATTTGAAGATCTGAGATGTAACCCTCATGTATTTTTAGTTCACGCTCTTAAATTAATTCTAAAATTAGCAATACAAATTGATAGGAGGGTTTTGAAGGGAAGGCTATCGGCGCCACACATGCCAAATACGACCCACGCAAAAACAGTAGCAACAAAACAACAGGTAGGTGCAGTACGGGGTCGACTCCAAGAACGGCATCCGAATCTTCTCACTCAGACAAAGTGAGGTATCCAACTCACCAGAATAAAACTAACGGACAGCAAAGACCTTTCATTTAAATGCCTCCATTTTACTTTGAGGACGAAGCCCATGTTAACAATATAAAGGCTTGTTAACAAATTGGAGAAACTTTAGAATAATGAGATAAAAGATAATCTGATCTGTTATGTTCTAAAATTATAGCTTTGACTGATTACCGCTCTCTAAAAAGTAACTAAAAAAGTTGCAAGAAAAAATGTTGGAAGCTTTAAGCGCCGAGTGTGGAACTAATCCTGTTTGTCACAGGAGAAAGCACAAACTAGATGATATCAAACTTTCTCCACTCGGATTAATTTATTTTTATTTTTTCCCCCAAGAAGAAAATCCCTTGGAGCTGTCTTTAGTGAGAAATTACCTCAGTTTATTCTACGAAGAGAATAAGCAAGAAGAAGGATGTCAACTACACGGTAATATAACTTCAAATGGCTATAGGTAAAAGAAAAGATTGTTTTTTATTTCAAGAGCAGATGTCAACAAGAAAAGCGCAATTATCAATTTTTATTTTTTACTCAGACTATAAGGTAAACATAATGAAATATTCATTTTTGGTTCGCTTATTATTCAGTCATTTAACGTTTTCAAATGGAGCAAGAAGTACTTGCGAGAGTGCGTAAAATAAGCTATTTATCAGACTGCATTTAATTTCACATTCTTATTTCGGCTAAAGCTACGATCTCCCACAAACAATCCCAATGTTTTTTTATTTTGCGAGATCCCTTCGTTTGAAACAAATGAAGATTATTATTACCACAACTTTACGTGAAACAAATGCGAAATCAAAACGAATTTTTGCAGCACTGGCCTTGAACACCTAAAATAATTATAAAAGTGGATTCGAATTGAATTCAATGGTCATTCCACACTGAAGACTCAACAAAAAAAAGACGTGCAACTGTGATTACGTACTCGCTTGGTGCGTAAAACTCTTTATTACAAAAGATCTATCGTACCTGTACATGAAACACATAAATAAATAAAAATTACGCATTGAACTAACAATAATTCACGAGAAGACCCCTTGGAGAGAGCCAGGTTAAAATAACTCAAAGCTAAATACACAGCAAGGAGAGCGACACGAGGTTAGGACTCGGCATTCCGAGTGGTTAGATATTGGCGCGCCTGGAGGGCTTAACGGTGGGCAGAAAAAACTTCATTACTTGCCAGCAAACGAGTTTATGATGCTTCCATACATGGAGGTACTGAAAAGACAGTTCCCTAGAACCAGTGCAAACATCATGCATCTGGTCTGAAGTTTCCAAATGACGAGCGAACTAATCTTATACGATCTAAGTTCGATTTCAAGATTGATGAGGGTGATTATACTGAATTAGTATACTCTTTGACTGACTATCACCGAACTTTAACTAAAACCCGATACTCCCTTACTATAACACCTTACTAACACCCACACTTTTACTTCATTGGAATTAAGGCTTGGGATATGATGCGTTCTATAACATCCTTGAGAAAAACTGTTTCAGAACATTTGGAAAGTGCCTAGGATATTATTTATTTTCTATGTGTTAATGAATGTAGCTGTTTAAAAATAACTGCCCTTCGTCATTCGATGATTCAAAAGTCTATCGTTCTGAAATAAAACTAATTATAAATCCATTTTTGAACATGCATTTCTCACTTGCATCGTTAAATTGCATGCTGTTTCAAATTGATATCAGTTTTCATTCCCTCAAGATTTACCATTTTTTGATAAATCTAGGGAACGCTCAAGGTACGTATTTTACATGTAATGAAATTGTAAACATGGGATAAAATTTACGAAGGATGCTGTAGAAGTCGATGAATTTAGCCGGGCCCACAAGTATAACAATCTATCCGTTGCAATAGTTTTCAGAAATGATCTTACTGATGATTTGCGTGTAGAATTTGAGAAGAAATGGGATTTCTAGCGGAAACCCAGTGACATTAAGCTAATGAGAAAAGATGAAGTGGCTGGGCTCATTTGAGATCTGACAGTGGAAAAATTTAAGACAACGACGATCTTAGAAGATACACCAAAATTTTCGCCACATTTCTACAGATTCAAAAAATAATTTTTACTTCAGCTAGGTTTCGTAAGCCTTTTCACGCAATGAGGCTGGTCGATCTTACAGAAGCTCGCGACGATTCGCAGTAGTATGAATGACACCGTCCACTTTAGGGAATGATATCTTGATAGCTCTTTCGTCACAAATTTTTCACAGGCAACAAAAATAAACATTAGATTAAATTACATATATGTTTAAGCCACTCTGACAACAACAGTGGTGTTCCCAAGGGAGGGAAAAGGAAGGCGCCATTTAAAGTGAAATTTAGAGAACGAGGAATCTAAACACGAGGTGTGTCCCCACACCCTTTGCATGAATACAATGAGACTGAAAAGTTTAGGAAACAAGAAAAGACTGAAAAAGAAAGTAATAAGGACTGAAAGAAGATTGGAGCAGAGAAATGGTCCGCCACAAGAACAAAATCAACATTTTTATTGTACATTTTACCAAAATCAACATTTTTTATCTCGAGACCTCACATGGTCTTATTAAGAGCGAGAAAAGACGTTAGCGTCTGACTGCACTCACCATCAACACAGAAAAAGGATGAGGTAAGGCTAAATCCCAGCTTCTGACGCAGAACCCCAACAAACGCCTTCAGCAAAAGTTGTAATTGTACTGCGAGTGTGTAGAGCTTTTGCCATGGCAGTATTAAACGGCAGCCTCCGACTTACACATACAGGCAATCACAACACACCCTTCCGAGAGGAGCTCAGGAATCTCACATACCCATGACGTGAGAGCACTCGAGGCCTCCGTAGCCGTTGAGGAACTATCGTTGGCAGCGATTCTTCAACAGCGCACACAAAGAATAATGAAGCGATGTATTAATAATGTTATGGTACTAATTCACACGCCGTGTAACAATATTTTGTTTCCAAACGCATAAACAGCTATCAACTCAATTGATAATTCTCCCGCACGTATCCTAAACAAATATATAGCTGTACATTTTGCATAAATTCAAAAAATAAAGGCTTAAATTAGCAAAATACAGTACTTTGCTTATCAAGTTGCACTGTTCCTTCAATTGCTCTGTGTATGCCTACTAAAAAGAATTACGTGGAGACCGCGGAGCTTCAAAGGGCTAGTGAGTAGCGACTAGTTCACTTGATTTTTGTTACTAACCTGATAAACCTAACCTATAATAATGATTAACAAAATACCATAAATTTTAATAAAAGTCAATTCATGGTGCCAAAATTTTTAGTATAGTCTCATCCCCCTTTTCACGTACTGTTATTATTAATGTTGAGAAAATATGTTGAAAATCTTTCAATTTTTCCAACATTTCTCAATGGCTGAGCTCAACAGTACATTTTAGCGAAGTTTTTCAGGGGAGATCTAACAGGTGAAATTCTTTTGTGTTGTTTACGTCCCTTTATACGGAACTCGCGAGGCTCCGACTACGCACTGGTACACAACGGATCAAATTTATCACCACTGTGCATTAAAATGTCGCGAAACAGAGGGCAATTAACATCTTTCACACACGCAATTATCATGGTAAATGGGCGTTTCTTAGATTTAAACGCTTTGTGACAGAAATTAAATCAGAGTCACAACATTCGGAATCAAAGTACGCTTGTGTAAAGCGATTGATTTACCGAAATCAGCAACACAAAGAATACTCCAGATAAAACCTACCTAGGAATATTTGAGACTGAAATCAAAAAATCTTCAAGCTTGATTGACATACCTAAATATCAATAAGCAGATAAGAAAATGAAGTTCCAATTCGAGAAATATGTTCTGCTTTTATGTTCCACGTTTCAGCAAAACACTCGGAATGAGTTTACCTCGATGATTTGGAATCATTTGCACAAACACATCGATCAATGTTTCTGAAATTGTGACACTCAACTATGCATTATAACAAAATTTCCAATCACCCGTACGGGGAACTGGTTCCTGATTGACCAGTTATGTTTTTGATGAAATGCCTCAGCGCTCTCTGCTTCCTTGCGGCGGTTAGGAGTCCTGACTTGGGTCATGGGCACCTCGAGCGAGGACTGCAGCTCTGACCCGCGCGTGCTGGGCAGTGGAGCGCACAGTCTTTTGCCTTCCGAGGTAAGGGCAGTGGAGCGCACAGTCCGTTGCCTTCCGAGGTAAGGGCAGTGGAGCGCACAGTCCGTTGCCTGCCGAGGTAAGGGCAGTGGAGCGCACAGTCCGTTGCCTTCCGAGGTAAAGGCAGTGGAGCGCACAGTCCGCTGCCTGTCAAGGTAGGGGCAGTGGAGCACACAGTCCGCTGCCTGTCAAGGTAGGGGCAGTGGAACGCACAGTCCGCTGCCTGTCAAGGAAGGGGCAGTGGAGCGCACAGTCCGCTGCCTGTCAAGGTAGGGGCAGTGAAGCACACAGTCCTTGGCCAGTCAAGGTAGGGGCAGTGGAGCACACAGTCCGCTGCCTGTCAAGGTAGGGGCAGTGGAGCACACAGTCCGCTTCCAGCCGAGAGCGACGAGCCAGGTGCCACAAATGCATACCAGACCCTTCCATTTCAGCTAAATGCAACAACTCTGCTGGGTAGTCAGTGACGGATAGAACTTGGTTCTCCAGGTTTCCTCGGCTGATATAACGAAATTTGATCGAAATAAAAAATTGTAATGTCAAAGTCATGTATTTTAAAAACTGAGAAACTCAAACATAGAATGCATGAACTATTCTTCATGAATTATGTTCTAAGTGTGTTTTTTGACTTCACAAGTAAAGCTATAAAAGTATCTTTACTCGACATGAATATATCGTTATAATAGCCACATTTTTTAAATCGCACCACAATTAAATTTAAAATTTCTCGACTATTTTGTCTCCACAAAATTTTCCTTCCACAAGATGCGTTAGTCATGAACAAAATAGTTTCAATTTGAAGGGAAATGAAAGAAAAAAGTATTTTTACTTCTCCTAGGCCATGAAATTTAAATTTTAATGACTCATTTTGAACATCAATGGATGATAGGCTTCGTTCGCAAACTGGCGTGTAGCATTTATCACAGATCGATAAGTAATTCCAGAGGACTGTTTGTGGACACAGGCGATATGCTTTTTAAATCTGAACGAAAGAATGGGAGTACTTTCTCGCTTGATATTGGTGAGCTTTACAATTACACACTAAATTTTGCAGCAAATAAGGCAGGAATTGTAGGAGGTGTCCAACAAAAATGTCTCCTATTTTTGTATAAATTATACCTCCAGTTCAAATTGAGATGTTTTGAGTCTGTTTGTTTCATGTTATTGAAAATTTTGTTTTTCATTCTGATAAAAATAAAAGTATTAATATCTACAGAACATCTACTGCACCGTAGAATATTGAATCAACTAAAGTGGAACATGCTTTGTGACAAAAAACTCATAAAAATATGACACAAGCCTTAAGGTGAAATTTTAATGTTATTTATAATATTTAAAAATTGTATCCTACAGACACACGAGTATTCAAGGCATTTGTGAGTTAGAAATCTTCATTTTCAAAAGTTGAAGACTCCTAAAATGCAGCTGACTAAAGATGAAAGAATTTTCTTTGTCTTAGAATTCGAAGCAACTAAAAGCTGTCAATAAGTTCGAAGGACTTTTAACGAAAAGTTTCTGGAAAGAAACTCAACTCAGATAAGAAAACGATTTATCGAACAGTGAGGAAATTTAATGAACATGAAAGTATTGTGAACAGAAACAAAGGAAATTCAGGACGAAGAATAACACAAAAAACTGAAGATAATACTCCAGCATGACACTTAACATGACACTTAACATGACACTCAACATAACACACAACATGACACTCAACATAACACACAACATGACACTCAATGTCAATAATGTATTTCGATGATTCCTTGTCACAAAGCATGTCTCACCCCTGTTCATTCAACTTCGTTCTGTGTTGTAGATATTCTGTCGATATAAAATAACATGAAACAACAGACTCAAAACATTTCAATTTGAACTGGAGGTATAATTTATACAAAAATTAGGAACATTTTTGCTGGACACCCTTGTACATAAGCATAACGTGAAAGCTTGAAAAAAATAAGTACGTATCGCCTACGAATCTTTCGATAATGCTTTGATAAGTGGAAGTACGTTCAAGACCCGTAAGACTCAAAAGCGATGTCTCCGTGTCAAACATTAAAACTACTGTACTATCTACATTAAAACTACTGTACTATCTACAATCCTTCAAAAGATTTCCCATATCAAAAATATTTAGTACGATTAACGACAGTGTTGCAGCTCGCGTTCACCGCAGGAACGTCGACAATGTTTATTCTCAACACCGATAAAACACCTAACCTCGCAATCCATAAACAAACGCATCCCTTCAAGCATACCCCTCAACTGCAACGCGTCTTTACGCGGGTTGTCACGTCATCGAGATACCATATCATTTCAAAGAATATACTTCCATGTCCTACGATCATCTAGAAGTTTGTTCAATTCATAGAGACTCGGTAAAGGATACATCTTCCCAACATTTATTCAGGATTGCAGATATTTCTCTCAATTAATATATACACATTTCAACTCAGTCATCCGCAACACATTCATTTTAAGTGATGTAATTGAAAACTCGACTCGAACTAAGGCATTCATTCGCGTGGAAGTTGTGGTCAAATTAACACGCAAGGAGAGCTTTTCACGGATCACAAGTAATGGTGGGAGAGATGGGTTACCTTGCATGCCCTACGTAAATATAGATTATGCCCGAAATGGCATGCTTTACATTTCTAATTTCTCCGAGATATACTTCAACTGATACGGTGGGTCAGATTATTAGGACAAAAATTGGATGAACATGAAGGATAATATTATTACACACGAGTGTTAGTATCAGCAAGATATCTACATCTTGCTCAAATGACTTTCAAAATAATTTTGAAGTTTCATCTTTGAATTGAATTGATCCGCCATATGACGATTTTGTAAAGCCTATTTTCGTAAAAACACCCTTTCAATCTTCACATGAGTATTACAGTGGGTTGTATGATTCTCCATTTATTTCTGTTTGTGGACTTTCAGAGTCAATAATGAAACCTCATGACAGTTTTACCGTTTCCAGATTCAGAAACATCCTGCTTGTGACAGGTGAAAAGACTGGATTATGAGTTATGTTACAGAAAGTTAACGTCACCGGTTCATGCCAGAGAAACACACTAACCAAATTCTTGAAATTTAAATCTTAATTCAATAGAAGTAAAGTATAATGAATCATATTTTAAATAGATTAGAAATCAATTCTCAGGTTAGTTTTTGTGGCCTCACAGTACGAAAAATAGAAGCAGACGAAAATATCTCAATCCGTGCCCTGAAAACTTCCACCTATTTTGACAGCAAGAGATGCAGGATTGTAGTCTTGTGCGACCTTTCTGGCATCAATATTGCGCATTGTGAGTCGGGAACGTAACCCTTCAACACTCCACATCCATAACCATGAACATATTTTTACTCTTGCCGTTACAAATGAACTTGGATATTGGTTATCGAAAGAAGTATCGGATATCGAAAGAAGTTTATAAAATAAAGAAACTTGGTGTAAATTACCCGAGGGTAACTCCTTTCTTCAGCCGGACCAAACTAATGGCCGGCAGTTATTCGCACACACGATCACTTTGCTGCAACGCCAGAGGTAGCAAGGAACCTCGGGCGACTACAGGACTCCGTCAACACTGTTAGTGCTAAATCTTTTCACTGCACTAAGTGAGCGCGTCAACGCCCTCTAAAACTTGACATCTACTCACGGCTTCGAATTATCAGCCCATTGTCAATACAGTCTGCACCTGAATACCTACTTATTACATCAAACTTATAACCATGCGTCAGTACTGTTTCAACGCGAACTTGTATGCACAATATAGCAATGACAAAAAATATGCTATAAGCGTTGTACGTTCCACAATTTGTGCTTGTATAAAAGACAACTTGAAAAGTTTGGATGATTTCTAACATGAATTTCCTAACTAATTTCATAAATATCCCATGGTGAAAAACTTGTTCGATGAATAATGACAATAATAACTACTTTCATTTGAACCCAACAACTCCCAATAACTGCAAGCAAAAGGAAACAGACATAGCAGTTCCCCCTAGCAGCGCAACACAGCACCAGGATTTCGCACAGTTTTGATGAGCTCGAGCCGACCAAATTAGGTGGCAAGATGCCACACAACTGATAGCTAACTTAGTCCAGCAACTTTCGAAAAAGAAAATTGCACTGGCAAGCCTGTTTGACAAGTTAGGTTGCTGTGCGGACGTAATCTTAAACTTGTTCAACTGTAAGTGGCAGATTAAGAGAAAATTCAATAGAAGAATTAAAGAAAACGAAAAATATATTTTGGAAAATCAGCGCATTCGCAGTGTTAAAAAATCCCGGGTATTTATATCGATACGAGCAAAAATTATCATCAGTACGACACAACACTGCGAATAAAATTGTATCTACTAAAACATTGTATCCATCAGAGAAATACGAATATGATAGCGAGGAACAAACAATATTGTAAACATTGAAATTTCTAATGGAAAATCAATTTGGTTTACATACATTTTATATTCTAAATGATAATGCTCACTTACTCCTATTTTAGTTACCTATCAATTTAACTGTCCTCTAATTCTGGCTACGGTAGATGTACTCAATTAATTTTTCCTTTTTTTTTATATTTTTGAGCACATTTCCACGGTGAGGCTCTGGAGTTGAGAATAAAAGTGATTGTAAGCTTCAGGACTTGCTTTGTGGATGCCCTGGAGCTCAAGTCAGGCCAGGACGAGACACAGCCTAAACTTCAACTCGTTGACTTGAGTGAGCTCTATCAAATGTGCCGGGTCATGAGCTGAACCAATTCGCAAAAGTTGTGCTGCGTGAAATGGATACTGAGCAAATACAGCAGAAATTGAGCAATTTTTTTACAAAGCACATGAGATACTTCAGTCCAATAACGTAGCAGTTGTGTGAGATGAGCACTTTAGCTCTTAAAGTGCAAGAGTGTACAAAAAAATGGTTACCTGCAGACTGTATCAGTACCATCTTACTTTTATGAGTGTTGATGCTTTTTTAGAGTCAGTATTTGAAAATGTTGAAAATGGTTTCAACTCACTCGTTCTTTAAGTTGGTGAAAAAAACAACAATGCTCCCTTCACTGGAATTCATTAACTCGAGTATTTCTCACGCACGGGAAAACTAAACATTGCTGTATTTCAAGATTTTTCATTATTGCGTCATAAAATTCATTTAAATTCAATGCGAGTGAGCAGAACAAAAATAAAAGACTCATAAATTACAGTGATTGTTCCCTAATCTGTGTTGAAAAACTGTTCGATTAGGGAAACACTGGAGAATTCTACTCAGTTCGTTAGGAAGATATCTTTTCAGAATGTCGGTAGAATGACTAAGGCTTCATTTGATGTGAAATATTTACTTACTAATATTCCATTGGATGAATGAATATAATTATACCTGCCCTTTTTGCTTCGTCAACAGATGTGGTTTAAGGTCTGGGAAAAACTCATTTTAGACCCCCCTCGAACTTTTCGTGTTGAACTTTGCGTTTATTTTTGCAGGAAAAATGTATAGGCAAGTTGGGGATATCGGTATGGGCCAGCCATTAGGGCCTACGTTTGCAAATATTTTCATGTACCATTGGGAAAAAAATGATTGGTATATTGTTTCACAGATTTTAAACCTGAATTCTACCACAGAAAAATCGACGATACGCTTCTATGGTTTAGTCGTGTAATGAAATCTTGAATTCATGAAAACCTGAATTCTACCACAGATATATCGACGCAACATTTCTATTGTTTAGTCATGTCAAGTCATACACTCTTGTTCGAAGACTATTTGAATTCTAAGCACCCGTCCACTGCAATGTCTCTATTGTATTTTCCCATATTCAAGAGATTACAGAGATAAAATGTCGCGAGATCTGGAAATTCTTTTTAAACGTCATTTTTCCTACCGCAAAACTACGTATTGTGTCCACTAATCAACTTAAAGTTAGATCTTTTTTCGCTACAAGGACGTGATTCCTAAACGGATGCGAGCATCCATTGTGTATAAGTTTAGTTGTGTACAATGTACATCTGGTCATGTCGGCATGATGACTTTACCATTCTATGATATATTAGGATTACCCTACACGGTGGAGTAAGCTACCGTTGCAACTTGCAAAAGACCTCTGACCCAGCCACCTCATTCATCCATCCGCCTTCAAAGCGAGCATTGTTGTGACCAAATAGAAGAGGACAATTTTTCTATTTTACGCACAGCTTCAAATGATTTAGATTCGCGCATTTTAGACTCTCTTCGTGTTTCCAAATAAAAACCAGTTCTCAATAGCATCAAAAGTTCAAATCCTTTGTAAATTTTTTTGTAGATTTAACTGTGCTCTTGATTTTATAAAGTGAGTGATTTTTTCTTCTTATTTAAATCTTTCAGACTGCTAACTGAAGATATAGCTGGTATTCGAAACGTTTTATAGAACTGACACTATGTGCTTATTTTAAATTCATACTTTATAAAATCTTTATAAAATATGATTTCAATTCTTACTGCATTCTTCTTTTTTAAATTTTTGATACAGAGTAAAAATATCAATGACAAGTCCGATGACCTAAGGTATTTCAAACACGCTGTCATGAAGGTGTTTTTAGAGATCTTGGACGGAAATAATACGGTTTTTAAAATGTCTAAATTTGTCTTAGGCTTACCAACGAACTTTTTCAACTATAAAATTTTAAAGGGCCAAGCTCATTGTGAAATTGTAAAAGGACAAGCTAATTGTTTAATTGTAAAGGGTCAAGCTAATTGTAAATTGAAACAATCCAAGCTAATTGTGAAGCGCAAAACAATTTAATAGAAACGTTACAGAGGTCCTCAGTTAAATTATGAAGGTTCTGCCCGATATCATGCAACCAACTTTGTATGACTTCCGGATGAATATTAGAGCTCAGGCACTATTCTACGACAATGTTGTTTTACGTAAGATTTGAGGATAGCTCTGAAATTATTTGCTGATATCAATTTACAGAGAGAAAATAACCCATGCCCACAAGATGTTTACATTTAACTTCCCATATTCCAAAGAAAGATCGTACGCGCAAAAAAAGTCTGTTTCACACACTCTTTACGTAACCGACTTATTCCGCGTTCGCGCTTACGAGTGTATCTGTTTCATGGAAAATCAGGTTAAGTTTCTCGGAGATGTTTTTAAGTATTTCAAAATATATTTTGTATCTTGGACATGTGCGTGAAATAGTGTTCATTGCTTCACTGCTTTACCTAACTAATGTTGCCCCTAACTAATGTTTCACCTAACATTTACAGCATTTGAAATTTTCTCGATAATTGTGCTCGACAATACTTCTAACTTTATGGACAAACTCAAAAGCATTTTCCAAATATCATAAAAATTAAGAATATTACGATAACTAATCTTGATAAAAAATAGATGCCTCACCTCACAAGTCATTTCTATATTGATTTTCCATTTCCATTGCAAACGAATTATTGACGGTTTTTGAAGCTTGTGAGGCTTGTATTACTGTGATAAAACCGGACACTTGTGAGTTGGTGGCTCTGAGGGAGCGCGAACTTTTTTCTGCATCTCGAGGTATAATCTTCGATTTGAAGTTGAGTGCGCTTCGGTATTCGTAGTTAAGACTATAGCTAGGTGAGCAATGATGTAAAAACATGTCAAGTAGCAAATTATTAAGAAACAGTGAAGGCTTATATGACAACATGTTTAACTTTGAAACTGGCGGTATTGTTTCCTCTACGGCTCTAAGAATAAAAGCGTTCAGACGGGCATATTAGATTGCTAAACTAAACTGCAGTTTCTGAGACAGGCGTCTGAGATATGCAGAGCGCTCTGTTCAGAGCACAGCGAACCATGCAGCCTTAGTTCCTGAGCCAGGGAGCTCAGCGAACCATGCAAGCTGAGCCAGAGGCCGCTGGTAGACGTAAAAGAAAGGTCAACGGTAGCCGTGACCGCGTGACCGACCCGATATCGCTGCTACGAGTGTCTGTCTTTCGTCTCCTACCTACTTCGGCATGCTCAAATAATAATACTTTGCAAAAAGTTCCAGTATATTGTAAAGCGGTAATGCGTTTTTGCGCAATAAATCGCGTTCTTCTAATCATTCTCTTTTATCATTTTACTCAATGTTCACCGTTTTAAAATATGCATCAAAGGCTACAATAATAGTCTGAAGAGTCTTCAGCAAGAGAGGCTATGAAATTAGAACAGTACTAAAACATGATGCAGGCATCATGCAGAGACTATAAGATGAATGATTTTATTCCACAACATTACCATTGGGATCGGAGTAGCAAATGAATGCTTTTAAAAATGCAAATAGACCATAAAGGATACAATTATTACACAACTAGTAATACAGTAATATTTCAAATATCGGAGATGCCTCTTAGCTTGACGCTTAGCCGATCGACACTTTGAATGTCGAGCATCGCTGAACCACTGATATTGCCGATAAAAAACGCATTTCGATTCGATGCATGAGTAGCTCGGGGAGCTGAGCCTCCGAGCACCATGGGCAGCAAAGAAATCAATGCCAAAAAAAGAGACAATGCACTTTCGTCTAACTTGTGAGCTTCGGACGAGTTGGGTTTGAAGGACAAATAATTGCCGCGCCAGTTGCCAGGTAAATAAGATTGTACGTACCTTGGTCCTACTCTTGAGCCGCTCGACGAGCTGAGCATCAGCCGAGTTGCTCCTGAGCCTGGTGCTCTGCTCCTTGCACCAGTCGATGTGGCGGTCTGCTGCCTTCGGTCCGAAGTGGCGGCCACACACCGGGCACTGAATGTAGTCAGAGGGCACTGACGAGCCCGGAGCTCCTGCGTCTGCGTCACCTGCACCACACACAGTAGTGACCATCACAGCGAGCACCCAAGAAGACACTTGGTGAATGTAGAGTATTGACTGAACATAGAAATTTTTTTCAGCCTTAGACTTTATAAAGCTTATAAGAATGGCGGAGAATATGTGGGTTGAATTATCGCACGTCACATCTAACAAGAAAGAAATAAGTTGATGGTTGCAGTTTACTTAAATAGTTATTATAGTTTGCTGAGTTTCGGTATGAATTTAATTTGACCAGTTTCTTGCTTTGATGAAAGTGTGCAAAATAAAATAGACACAATGTTTACCAGTTAAATAAATACCGTAAAATTTTGAAGCGGCAATTTAAACAGCAAATTTTTCTGGAAATAATGTTTAAAACAATGCTATATAGCTACAAAATCGGTACTGTGTATTAAAAACACGTACGCACAGATCGACACATTCATGTGTGTGTTTTTCAGGTAACACTAATAAACGCATGCAAGTGTATGTTATTCAAACAAAACAGATTAATACATTCAGAAGACGTCACAAGCGAGCTTCACGTCGACTGCAGTGAACTATTTCAGAACAATACGATTACTAGGCAACTGAGTTCAATTTGTAAAAGGTTACCTTCAGGAGCACCTCGCGCGGCTCTGATGGTCCTGAGGAACTCCTGGTGCTTCTCCCTCCAGCGTGAGGTCTTCTTCTTCTTCTGCGGCGTGGGAGACGCGCCTCTGGAGCCCCGCTCGGGCGTGCAGGCTCTGCCTCCGTTGCCGCCAGGGGCCGCGCTGTCCTCCGCCTCAAACCGCTGCGTGTGGGCGTTGAACACCTGCGGGCAGCGGGCACCTCGTCAGCAGCAACACGCGACCGCCACGCAGCAGCTGCACGCGGTGCTTCCCTTGTAACGCACCCTGCTGTATCGCCACACAAAGAACCTACGCGATGTGCTACCAAACAAAGAAGCAGTATGATGTTCAGAGTATTCGGAGTGATTTTGGTCATTTTGTCTATCGTTTTCGCTCCTAAAATACCTGAAAATTGTTCGTTAATTAGCAATCAACTAACTCTTAAGTAGAATACTAAAAATATCTTTCCACTAGAAAAAAATAACTTGAACAAATATTTTATTAAACTAAAACCCATAAAAAATAATTTTCTTCGCTCGAAACTTCAACTACATACATTCAGTTGCTATCAGGAATATTTAAGGTCGCTTTGCTGCTTTGTCTCACAGGACTAACATTAACATCATTGTCAACAGCAACGTTACTATTTCCCAAAAAAACACCCAACCACAGTGAAGCACTAGAAGAGATCTGAACACCAAATTCTTAGAACACATGTGCAGGAACACCACATCACAATGGTGATAAAACTTACAACGCAGAAAAGTTAATTATGTCGCTGAGGATGAACGCAAGTCTTTGAAGGGAATATTTAAGGCATTGTTAATTTTGGGCGACAAAACATAAGTAGTCTCTAGGAAGCATTTCTTCTTCTGAATATTTAAACCTGGTAACCATTTTTACGCCCTATATTTAAGCTGCTTTAATGATTCGAATAAGAACTGTTCAAGAGCATACGTTTGGCGAATATGGACTGTAAGAAATATCAATGGCACCGCATGACGCGAGGGTCGAACGTGTTGCGACCAGTTATACCGGCAAGACAATCAACCTCGAAGCCAAGACGGCAGAGAGGGGGTGTGACTGGCAGATCAAGTCCAGTAGGTCTTCGGCCATGCCAAATCTTTAAAAAAGAACAGCAACCAAGGTCTATTGTTTTGTAATTTTGATTCTTGGGATGATATATACTCAACCCATCTTATCCATGTTATTCGATTAAGTTTGCGCTAAAGTTTTAAAGGAAAGTACGGAAAAATGATCTCAGTGATCAGTGATTCAAAACACTCAACAAATGTCAAACAAAACTAAGAAACCTTGCAGAAAGTTAAAAATTTTTTTAATGTCTAAGAATACGTCTCTTTCAGGTTAGACAGTAATGATTTCTTTGACCTGACTTTGGTAGGGAAACTGTAGCTGTTCAATTCATGAGAAGTCTAAAAAAAAATTGCAGCAACTCCAGTGATGGGTAAAATTGAGATTTTTCTCTAATGTCCATGAAAATTAATAACTTAGTTGCAACATCTATGTACAGCATGTTTCACTCATACGCTACACATAGGTTAAATAGCCTTAACACAATAGTCAAAGGAGGCAATGGTGAGACCGATTTACTCCTTTCCAAGTTAAATAAACTCTCTCATATTTGACCTTTCTCTACGTTTCTTAACCCTCCTAAGCCTTAAAAGTGCGCGTACAATGAAAAATGTCCACACAAATTTTTGTGCTAAACAGTTTTTCCGCAGCTGCTTGTACTGAAAATGTATAAAAAAAACTTAATAAAGCCAGTTATTCACTCACGGTCAATACCTGTTTTTTCTTGCTGCTGCTTGCTATTTTTTGGCACACTTTTCTGTGTCGGTCGAGAGCAGAAGGATTGAAGGTGCGACCGCAGGTGACGCACGGCAGCAGAGTTGGGGGCGACTCGTCCTCAGGGTACTCTGATAAGAGAGCAATTACATACTTGAGCGGGATAATTGCCAACGCACTTAAAATTTGAATTTGAAGTTTGATAAGGTTCTCTGCTACTTGAAAAGAGCCGAATTGAATGCGGATTCATGGACTCAAATCTCACTTTATGTTTTACGGACAACTCAATGACAATCAATGTCGGTACGAGCACGAGACGAATGCAAAAAAGGAAAATAGAAAACGCATGGATTTGGACAAGATGATGCCAATTGGAAAACTTGAGGCGGAGAAGAGCTACACCAGCATCTGACGACGGAGAACCACCCGATAAATTCAGGAGGGTTTCTTGGTTTGTAACTGCAAATCCGTAAATTTGCGAATTAAATAGGGATAATTTTTAAGGAAGATTACTGAAAATTTTACGAACTTAATAAATATTCTTATTTTTTCAATTCAATTTGAAATCAGTTTGGTGAAGGTGCAGCATCACACTCTTTCTGAGCGTTAATATCTGTGGCCGACCTCAAGACATGTTCTTTTAAAAGTGATTGATTGACGAGGTGTTCATTTGTGATTATTAGTTTGGCTATTCTTTACATCAAATTCAACTTGGACTCAAATAAAAGCAATAATGACTATTACTCTTTGTTCAAGTTTTTATTGGACACTTACACGCAGGCAGTATTTTCGCACGCAGCCAAAATGTATTTTTCAACGCATTTTAAAAAGCGCACTCAAATACTGGACTTAACTACATCATTGCGTACATAAATACGATGTATTTGATTACTTCTGAAGGATTTTCAAAATTTCTAATTCACAATATTTCGACATTTGGTGAAACGTTTTGGTACGAACGTGCGCAGAACCATTCTAGCACCATGCTGGAGACGGTTTCGCCACTCATGCCACAGCCAAGGATGCGTGACCATGCCCCTCATCTGCTCTCACTGATGTTTCTAACTTGGAAATTTTGACAAGGAATCCAAATGTCTTTTTATTGATATTTCGATGCTAAACGTACTATTTGAACGGATGGCGGAAATATATATATTAAACAGCCATCAATTCGATAACTATACTGGAAGTTATTTTCAATCAAACAATTCAAGTATGCTTGTTTTGGTACTTCCGTGCCAGTATTAAACGAATTCTAAACGAACAAAAAATAGAGACGCGTTGTGGACGCTTGGCATCGCCTAGTAGCTTCAGTTTCGTCAACTGAAGTCAGTGTAGATGACAGATTCAGTTTCGTTTTTCAAACGTTGCTTTTATTGGGATTGTTTGGGGAGTAAAATTGTATCTATACTTGGGAGAGTGTTCGTTTTTCCCGTCCTCTATTGCATAACTCTGCCGTATTCCCCTCATACTTTGAGACTATTTTCTTTCCTAGGTTTTAGCGTCGTAACATCGCATCGGAATAAATTTAACACAAAGCTGTCTGAAGTTATTCTAATTTTTCGAGTATTATTCCTATAGCCGGAATTCTAATTTTCTAGTTTTTAAGTCACTGTACATAATCATAACACCTCCATGCACAAGTTTTCTATAGGTTTGTTACTGTCGGTAAAAACTATAACATTTTTCCATAATAATGCGGATAAGTAGAGGGAACACACGAGCTGAATGATGTCTTCCTTTCAGTTTATGGCCATGTTTGCTTCCTCGACTAATTCACGAACGTTAGAGTTCAGAATCATGGGAAAGGTTACAATTTTCAACAGTAGCACCATGCCAAACTCAAAACTCGTCACCACATGTATACATCTCGGTTGACTCCGTTTCTCTGAGAAGAGCAATTGGTGGGGAAATATTTCATCCTTCATATCCTCACTAAATTCCTTTATTCTTTCCACTTTTTTAATCAACTCACTGGAAGACTGTATGGATGGTGTTGAGATGATTTGAAGAGAAAACTTTAAAAACTCAATGGATTTACATTCTGAATCAAAACTAACATAATATTTCACACTTGCCACAAACCAGCCATAATACTATTGAGTATCTTAAAGAAGATGTAATATGATGTTTAAAATTGAATATCTATACATCTATAAGCTTTTTGCAATTTAAAAACACAGATTGTGTTGAACATTTTTCATCGCCATTGATTTCCTGTTAGAGATATGAACTTTTTATAATCCAAATTCTTTTCAAATTTGAGTAGTAAAAGCATAAGAATTTTACTTAAATTACAAATTATTGAGCAATGCCATAAATTTTACTGTGTCTGATCGTGGTCTCAGTAAGTATTCATTGATTAGTTTAGGAGTTATGTAACGTATTAATTTCACAAGTAAATTACTTTTTTACAAATTTACGAGAAAGACGACAGAGACTCTGGTACTAAGTAGAAATAATAAAACTACGCATTTATCTACGTGTACTGTACAAGTATCGGTGATTCATTCAAATTTATAGGTGATATACGGAGAAAAATGGCTCCATCACTAACTAAGCGTATCTCAACGCAAGAATAAAATAAAAAATTTCAAAATTCATCTAAATTTAAATCTTCATGTGCGACATGATTCTACTCAATTCTGATGAGTGAGGTTCGAAGAAATTGAACACCTTCGAGTAATGTACCTACTTGATATGAAAAAAATGAGAGATCATTTCGACGGAAAAAAATATTCCGTTGATAGAGAAATTTCAGCTTTACGTAAATTTAGGTAATAGAACGTTTGCTTGGAATTCAGATCTTAGAAAATGTAGAATCATTTATTTTCAACACTAAATATCCGTCGTACCAATGATGCTAATGAGTTGAAATGAATGAAAATTATGATGGGGTCTAGGTTAAGAACAAGTTACTTTCATCTTCAAAAGTAGGATGCTGTTAACATTTATGCTCTGGCGGTACCCACTTGGTACTCGTGCTAACCTCATCCCGTCCAGACCTGTTGTACTGCCAGTTAACTTCAGCACACGCGTACGTGTCGTCTATTAAGCAAATGATTTATGCAAACAAAATTTCATTGCCATTGAGCTTTTAGGGTTTATAATTGCACATTTGATGAGGAAAATCGGTCACCTGATTTTTTTAACAGAGTTGTTTCTCAAATCCCAAATCAATAACTCGTAACAGCGCACAAACTAAAGCACATTTTTTAAATAGTAATTAAATTAATCATTCAATAAGAATTACGTCAAAAGGTACTTAAAAAATAATGACAGTATACAGCATCCAAGGCTTCAATAAAGTATTGGAACAAAGATGAAGATGCTTAAACTTAAGGACATCCTGAAAAAAGTATGGATTGCAGAACTCTTGTAACATCAATCAAAGTCCGTATGGAATTAATTTTTAAAGTATACAGTCAATGAGTATCTAAATTCCAACCCAAAGCAATCGCTTTATCAACAATAAAGTATTGTGCTACATCATCCAGAATTATCTAGTGTATGTTTCTGAACATCAAGGTTTCAATAGTGGAAACCACTTAGCAATCATTCTTAGAAAAGCAACTCACATCCCCTCTTGCAAACCTGTACTTGATAAAATAAATCTTATTTGACTTGAAATATTTACGAGAGCTATTTTCATATAAGCAGATATAGAGGGCACCAACCTGGTGGAAGGACTGTTTTGTGAGCGCTGAGTTCCGTGATGGAGATGTCTTCTAAGGTCCTTCTTCTCTGAGGAGGATCGTGATCAGGGGCTTCCGCGCCATCCATGGTGTCCTCCCTCACCTTCATGCTGCTCATGCCTCGAATAGGCCGATCGTCGTCTGGATTCCGGACATCGTCTTCGTCTTCTTCTTCAATGGGCTTCTCCTGCATGAAGAGTGAGTTCATTCTGCCAGCCTTAGAAGATTTTTTACGATGTAGGTCCTCGATATGTGAGTTTTGAGTTTCTGAAACCTCTTTCACTTGAACTCCAAAGTCTTCTGTTTCAGTTTGAAAATTTTGTTTGGTTCGAGAATAATTCAAATCCGATTTTTCAATCTTGTGCTTTCGACTAGTTGATTTTTTATCTTCACTTTTCTTTCGCCGTCGATTAACGTCTTGTGAACAATTATTACGGTTGTTAATCTCTATTTTTGAATTCAATTCAAAGGTTTGAGTACCGGCATTACTAACTGTCGAACTTTTTCGACATTTGGACGACTTTCTCTCGCGAGAAGATTTGCGGGGAGGAGATTTCTTGCGACTGGCAGTTTTTTTGTGAACGGGTGTAATTGTTTGATGACGCCTATTGCAAACTAAAAGTCTCGCAGCAGGGCATAGCTCCTCTGCGTTTTCCGATGTCTCCTCAGATGAAGACTGGTTCTGACGATGACTAGGCGTGTCACTACTTGAACTAGAACTGCTCAAAGAGCTATCACTCGATGAATTATTGCTTGAATCACTTTCCTCTTCACTTTCTTCGTCTTCTTCGTCGTCAGAAGAATTATAAGTAGGATTGTTTCTTTCCGCCATTACTGACTTTCAAAGAAATAAAAAATAAAGCAAAATAATAGTGTTCGGCGTATGAAGGACTGCTCCATACGCCAGAGTTAATATGACATTCTAAGCAAAAATAAATGAATTAATCTTTGAGAAAAAAATTGGATGTATGAGTTGAGCACGATTGCACAAGCACGCTGTGTCAATGACCGTGCAGAACTCGGTGAAATTTGTTAATGCCCAATGCTGCTCGTTAATGGTTGATTATAAAAAATAATTTTATTCTTACTCTGGAAAAAAGAACATTAAGTCAACGAACATGATTTGGATAACATTTTGAAAGTATTAATGGAATTATTGACACCATGCTACAGACAATAAAATACAATATGACATGGTGAGGGAAGAATGCGAAAAGTAGGCTACAGAAACACCATCGCAGATGCTCGTAAAAAAGAGCCTTGAAGCGGCACCTCAAGACCGAAAGCCAACACAACACAATCGTGTTGTTCCGCAAAGTTTCGACGTTGGTTGTTCAAGTTGTTCACCGACAAAAATTTTAGACCATGATAATCAGAGCAATTCATACCCATTCGAGAAAAGGAAAATGAACAGTGAAAAAGGAGCTAATTGTTAACTCAAGTGAGTTGATGGCTCTTATGACATCCCTAAGTGACAGTATGTACTTATGTTATAAATTCAAAATGAGTCAAAGATCTAATACTATAACTACCCTAGGATATAATGATTCAATTAATCTAAGCAATAAGGAAATATTAATTATTTTTTAATACACCGCTCACTTGATGAATTGCAAAAATGAGTTTCACTTTTTGGAGAATGACGTCTAGTTTATGGTCCCATGAAGTAGCTCGAACGTGGATGCAAATTCTACGAAGTAAAGATCCAAAATCAAAAGGGAAGGAACTGCAGAGACAATCTACTGAGAAAAATGTGAGCATTCTGCAACGACCAAACCTAACTCGAATATCACCGACACCTGATGAAAATAATCCCGGATTAATTTTAGTGATGGAACATAGTTACATTAATGTTTCTATTAAAGAGTTATCTGCTATCTCCCACACACTCAAGTTCAGCGCATAAATCAGTGTTTTAGTGATGCATTGTATCGAGAAGTAAAAGGTGAGTGTTGAGAATGTGCTGAGTATTTGCACTGGCTATAACATCTTACGTCAAATAATGAATTATACTTCTTAATCACGTTCACTATGGCTGAGGTAATTCATAGGTAATTCTCTCGCTCGTCCATTTTATTCGAATGCTCCCCTCAGACAGCATGCACGACGTCCAGTTACATAGAGATTGGACTTCAATCCATGGAGTAACCCGGTCCACTCCCGCCCAGGTGAGAGGCCGTGAAGCCGATTGCCGTTCCCCTGGTAGGTTACGCAAACAAACCTAAACTGTGGGGTCAAGTAGCAGCTTCCTCGCATAATAGTCCCCTTCGTTTCGCAGTAATCAATTGATAAGCCCCCACTAACTTTCCCTTCCAGGAAGAGGAGCCTTTACAAGTTGTAGAGCCTTGTCAGGTGTCGCCTCAAGTCTCCTTTAAGATGAGATTAGTATAGAACCCGTGATACCCAGAAATTTTTGTTTACTTCTAAAGTTAGGCGAAAGTCTTTTCTAGCAAACAGAAATAATCTTTGAGATAGAAACCTAAGCTTCGGTACCATTTTGCGACGTAAAATGTTGGACGTTTTCGTGAATTCCGATTATTGTTAACATAAATGTGGGAAAAAATTTACTGATAATTCACATGTAAAATTTCATTTACCAGCAGAGGTGCATTGGTAAAATTGCTGCGATACTAAATGCATGTAGCAGTAAAACAGGAAAAATTAAGAAAAAGTGTTAACAACAATTAGCACAAATCGATCGAATTTTTCCTTACATTCAAAATCCCAACATTTATTTCTTCATCAGTGAAATGGTTGTGCTTACATTTTACTAAAATGACCTCTATTTTCTCTTTCATCCGCATGGATCCAAAAACCTTTTATTACTCATTTACCGTTTTACCCGCATGAAATTTGAAGCCTTCGTAATTTGTTAATGGTGAGTTCCGAAATTATTCAAACAAATTTTCTGATGTCATACTCTGTAGACAGAAAGTTTCGAGGTTTACCATGACTCACTCTACAAGATCACTTTGACTGCGTGTTGCTAGAGTACTGGGCAAAATAGTTCTTATAAGAACTACACTACAGAAAATAAATTATCATCGGTACTCTGCAGAGAACAATGAATTGATCTGTATTAAGTACAAATTAGTCCCATACTTTTTGATCCAATTTGAAATAAACACGATTTAGCGGTAGTGACAGTATTCAGGGGTAGAATTAAATTAGGATAATTTTGAAACGGAGCGGTAAACACTGGGCAAGAGTGGCCCACTGTTTTATAATACACTTGATAAATATTAACAGCTCCTTTCGGGTAATTTTGTGGCAGGTTTCAGTATCAGTTAAACAATGGTTACCTGCGTGAGAAGAGAAGGATCTAATCGTTGTTTTCAGAACGTACTCGAACAGCAGCCTCTTAGTTGCCTCTATATATAGCTGTCACCTGAGTAACATGGCGTCTTGCCTTATCTTTACATCTTATCAGATACCATAGAAAGGCGGGACATGTTGCTTCCCGTGTGCTCAGCGGTCTCCGCCAGCAATGGCTGTTTCCGGTGGTTGCGTTTGAAGTCGAATTGTGTTGCAGTGAGTAATAGTGTTGGAATTGATTCTTCTAGTTTCTCTACAGTACCTTAGAAAATAATTTTCAAGGCAAATATTTCAACTTGGATACCTGAGTATTTAATACAAAGTTCAGCTACAGCTCTTAATTAGAGATCTTAATTATAGAAATGTATTTTCAAGAAGTAGGATTTATATTAAAAGAACATTTTCACATCTGCAGTTCATTACCCTTGGTAATGAATGAAGTCATCAGCTTCAAAATGTATGTTCAGTTTTTGTTCACGTATTCACAATTAACCTTCATTATTTTTTATGCTTTGCATCACTTTGTAGTATTAGCTTCGCAATCACGTGAATATGAATTCATAATACACAAAAAGGTACCGAAAGCTATAGGAAAGTTCATGTAATCTGTACGAGAAAATAGAAAAAATTTAATTTCAAAGAAAATATAATCCAAACTTAATTTACAAAAAACACCAGCTCCATCAATTAATCTTGGGTTAGTGAAACACACCTCAGATGGTCTGAAGTCCCAAGTTAGTAACAACAAGCAAAAATTAGGTATTCAAAAATTAACAGGAAAATCGAAAGAGAGATCCTGAAACAATTAATGAATGCACCTCAGGTAGATGCCAAAAAATTTAAGAAAAAATTGAACTTCTGGACGCAGGAAGGAACTTGTCGCTGAAAACGAAATAGATCGCCGAAATTAATCATAGTTTCGGAGGTAAGTTTTTCTAGAATTGAAAAAAATATCATAACGTTCAAACACTAATAATGATGATGATAATTAGCAGCAAAACGTTATTTTACAAGTTTAACTAGAAGAAGAAAATGAAACACTGTTGAATAGGTAGAAGATGAATCTTTCCGTGAGTTTCTAACGGCTATGACACCGGAATATTATGTCATGCATAGGAACAGCTCTATAAGAAATTTTGCATTAGGAAGCACGGCTCACCAGCACAGAACTTCGTCATGCCCCAGCGGCCAAAAGGCGCCGGCCTCCAGCCAGGCACAGGACCGTCACTGGCCCCGTAGACGTCACCATACGCTGAGGTGAAAGCCAAGGCTGGCAACGGTTGCAATTAGGAAGGAGGCTGTCAAGTTTAATGAAGCCAAAACATGACCAAGAGACAACTGTACTGGAAATTATAACGAAAAAGAATGGCAGGTCCATGCGGGAAGGGCAAATCGCAGAGATGGCCGAAGAAAATTCATGAGTATCGCGAAATTTAAAGTAGTTGATTGAAAACGTCTAGGAATTTACATCATAACCATACATCGATACATGTGAAACATGCTCTCATCATTAAAGGTTCACTCGCAGAGACAAGAGTGAGTAAAACTCAGAACATGGAGAATTTTGTGGTTTTATTGCAAAGCGAAGTTCCAGTTGTTAGATTTTTCAAAATTGGCTTATACATTAAATGCACATCATTTCAATATTGTTCATGATATGACCACCCGATTAATCCGCCATAGACCATTGAGTTCACTTTCAGTGGCGTTGGAGGTGCTTTATAGCCCAGGTTTTTAAGCTTCTCACAAGCGCCCAAAAATAAGTAATTTCTAGATTACGACTGAAAACTAGGGAATTTATGTTTTACGGTACAAAAATTGGGTGTTCTATTCTTGACGCGTGAAAAAAAGACAATTCACGTATTATGAGGCAAAATAGGTTAATTTGCATGCTACGAGACAAAAATTGATGATGAACAAATTAATCGTCCAAAATATAAAAAAATGCAACAAGAAATAATACAAACAGGTCGGAAAATGTATCTTGAATACGACATTGTGCACGTTTTTCAGTGCACTGTGCACTAGTGTGCAAGTTAATGCCGTAAATCCACAGCGCATTTCAAGGCCAAGTTCAGTCAGAACTTCTCCGTCTGTGCCCTGCCGCGCCTGAGGCTAGGGTGCGTAGGCCTGCGTAGCTGGACACTGCGCTTCTGGTGCTGCTGGTACACGTCGTAGCTGGACACTACGCTCCAGGTGCTGCTGGTGCACGTCGTAGCTGGACACTACGCTCCAGGTGCTGCTGGTGCACGTCGTAGCTGGACATCTCCATGGTGCGTACGTAGCAAGACATAAAGCTATAAGAAGAAGCGCCGTAGATGGACACGACACTACTCGTGAAAGCCTTAACTGCCTTTTGACAGCTTTGAAGATCTTCTCTTAGGTTTAAATTATACTCGTCTGGCGTACGCTCCAAAAGGCCCATCTTAGTTTTCAATTAAAATACAATTTTAACTACAACAGGGTACATGAGAACAAAATTAATTTAATCAACAAGTAACTGTAACAGCATGTGACAGAACATGTGATACGAGTTTCACCAGCTCACATGTACAAGATTTCACCAGCCAACCAAGCAAGCAGATTTCCATTGTAATAACGTAAGAAATAACAGCATTCCTGTGAATGAAGGGAATTTCAGCGACACGTCCTGCATATAACTGCAGTGCATTAGCATGGATGAAGAGCTACGTTTTGCAGCTTTGACTATTAGAGAATATCGTTTGCACGGTCATTAAAGCAGCAGTTTCGAATTGTGATGTCACGAAGCAGCGAGCCAATACCGCTGAAACCAGCACCAATTAAGCAAATAGAACACTTTCCTTAAGGAAATCTGAATTTTAAAATTTGTGTGTAAATTCTGTCGTAACATCCTGGTTGGTGAGTATGTAAATTGATGGTTTTGGTCAGTCAGGGAAGTTGTATGTCGACGCATCTGACTTCGTTACGTCCACCTTACATAACCCGCTAAACATTGCATTAACAATTTTTTTCAGTCCCTATTGACTTCAGGATTTTGCAAATAAGGAATGTGATTGATTGACAAATTTAGTTACAAATTGTCCTATTCAAAGACGAGAAAATAGAGGAAATTGTACTGAGTTACTCGAAAAACACGAACTGCGGCTAAATTATCCGTTGTAAATCATTCGTTGGTTTTAGCCGTGCCTTCTCACGGAAGTTTTCCCAGAGTGAGAAATCGGAAACAGCAATTTCTAATTTGTTTGACTGGAGGTTACGATTTCTCTCGGCTGAGTGCATTTCTTGCGACTCATGCGAAAAGCACACATTGAGTTCTCACGGACCCTCACGCTGCTCGTCCAACTGATCACGTTCTGCTGCTCACGCGCGACTCGTCACGAAAACACGCGCAATGCAAGTCAACTGCGTCGGTGTTTCGCTCCCGTCAAGGATGGATGAAGCTTGTGAAAATTTTCTCTTAATTCAACTTTCAACAACACTGGATTTTTGAAGACGGAAATTAGAAGATGTAGCAGAGACTGTTGATTAAGTCTTAGCATCATTGCTCAAAATCATCCCAATCGTCAAATAAAGGAATGATTTGAAAGTCCAACGGAGAACTCTGTATTGAGAAATAATCCATGAGGTACAATATCTTTACTTACCAATTGTGCATGCATGCCAAACACAACTTAATTGCTATGAAATATTGATAGCCATCGAAATGAACATATCTGTGAAGATGTAGTGATAAATAATAAATTTACCTTAATAAATTAGGAAATTAGGTTTTCATTACTAACAATATTCTATTCTACAGTGGAATTCAGCAGTTCTCATCTTGTGCTTTTTCGTCCGCTAATGAAAAATTTCCTGTACAGCGACTTATCGACAGAAATATGTCAAAAATTGCATCGGTGACAAATCTTTGACACTTTGAACTATCATGTCACTGCAGAGTGAAGGCAAAAAGATCATGCGATCAACTTCACAGTAAAGTATAGCTTGGGGACTTGGCAACTGTATTCATAAGATAACTAGAGTAAAGAAAAGTTAGCGTGAATTAGGAGGTAAACTGTTCAAAAAATTAAATAGAAATCACATATTTTTTCAAAAGACCATGAAAAAGTGTGGCGTCCAGGTGTAGTGAGCGACTTCTTGCACAGAGTGCAGTGCAATGATTCTAGGTAGCATCATCGCAGGGAAAGAATGAGGGCACACCATCATGTTTTGGAAGTGAAGTCTGAAGTGAGAAGAAAGTGTGTCAGACGGAAATTAAGGTATAGATGTAAGGTATTAAATAATGAATATTCTAAGTATTTAGAGCACTGAAGTGGGCAAGTTATTTCAGTCCGTATATTTTATTCAAATATTACCTTCTCAGGATAGGTTACTCCCGTTGTAAGACTGAAACTCCTATGAACTTATTATCATTGACATTATGCACTCATTCAATTGTTCTGGAGCTTTAGCTAGGGTGCTGACCTTTGTCATTTTGTTGGTCATGGGCTGTACATACTTTTTCCGTCATTGGCCTTAAGTGGCTCGGTGCATTGCGCAAAGTAGACGTTCAGTAATTAAATTAGATGTTCACCAACTAACCGTACTTAAAATGACTGATAAACACCTTCATAATTGACGCTTGACGGGAAAGGAAAACTCTACACGGTCATTAGTACGTATACATTGAAAGCGATTTCTATGCACGCATCTCAATATTTTTTGCATCAATATTTTTTCACAAACTCATTTACAATATTTTAAATACTTTTAAGATAACTGAACCTGGAATTGAAGGGAACCAGATAACTGCGTTGTGACTAATTTTCAGTCACAAATCTCAAGCAGATGGCGAAAAAGTGACTTGAGGCTAGGGTCCCTTTAAAGCCTTGATACACGCGTGCAAAACTCAACTTGAGATTGTGCACAGATGGAAATCGCAATAGCAATGAGAGCAAAAATATAACACATAACAGCCCATTCGTTATGCTCAATTTTAATACCAGTTAGAATCTGTTCACAGTTTCCATTGCACAGCAGTGCAGTTGCATAATTCCCCAGAAAGTCATTCGAGAAGACTAATGCAGAAAAAAAACAATGTTTCATCACCTCTCTTTATACGCTTGCAAACTTATCTGTTCGTTTTTCGTTGATCTCAATCAATATCAACGTATTGTAATAATAGCCACTGATTAAGCATAAGACTGAACTTTGAAATTCAGCGGTAATTACGTAAGTAGAGTACACACAATAGGCACTTAGCGTGGCAATCATTACAGTGGTGCAACGCACCACACACGAGCCGGAGGAGGCGGCGCAGCGACACGGCGCGGCCGCTGCATAGGAATGCAGCGGCGCAGTCCAGCGCAACGGGAAATTCCAAGCCTGGAATGCGCAATCGGCGTCTCAGATCATCTAGGCGAAAAGTTCCCTTTCAGAAATTTATTTCAAATATCGTTTGAACAGAATGATACGGATGAATCAGACACTTCAAGCGCACGAACGAATGAAAATATTTTGCGCCTTCAGTTCTATAGTCAGAGAGAGTGTTATAGAACTTTGCACAATACTTTTCAATTATTAATTAGATTTATAGACCAGGAGTTTTTTATCCATCATTATGTCTCAAACATTCACCTCAAGCTTTGAAAATACTATTCATGCTTTGGAAATGAACAAAAATACTTCTATTAAAGGGATAAAATAAGTTGTTGCATTAATTATCAACAGAGTTTTTGTGGGGTTAAATCAAGCGACCACGCGTGGTTTTCATCCTATCTCTAACATCTCCTAGGTTACACAAAGGCAATTTTGCTAACGCTAGGCTGAGATTCTAAGAATAAAGCAGGGAACTATAAAATCCACCACTAAGTCGTTAATGAATTTTTTATTCATTGTTAATTAATATTCATCATTATTGAAATCTTCTCCAACTTTTCATCCCTACGAAATTGCTCAAGTTCTTCACCACGAAGAAAATTTTAATCATTTTCACCAAAACACAGTCAATCTTCAAAAATTGAACACCGCTCTCTGTCTATAAAAGCGACGTTCAAATGTGATAAACCTCATCCTAAGGCTGAAAATATGTAGAAAGAGTCAAATTGATGATAATTTAAAGCCAATACCTAAGCTACATCAGAAGCGGCAAAAATGTTGAAAATCATAGTACAAGATTACTAGATTGACATAACTTGTTCAACAGGAATATGCAATCAAACTTTCCTGTGATTATTAAGGTGTTATACTTTATTAAATTGAGCCTGTAAAGTGTTCAGCAACTGGGCAAGTTTTCATTCAGAAATTCAGACAGTTAAAGTGTTACCACATGGTTAATATCAATTTCCATAATACTCCGATTGACAAAACTATGGATTACTTTTGAACCAAATTTTGAGCAGTTAGAGATATCTCGGACTCTATACGCGTCAAATCGAAATATTTTATGGAAACCATATGCATAAAAATTGCAAAATTGATGAACGAGTCTTAAGAAATATTGTCAAAACTATTGTTGAACCTATAGATCTGGTTACGGCAATTAAAGTCTGTGTGTATTATAAAAATCGTAAAATCGGTGATATCTTAGCGAGAAATAACATTTCCATTTCCAGGGTCAGCGATCTTTAGTCAGAGACAATGTGATATACCAGTTCAAGTGTGACATAAGAGAATGTTAATCTCTTGATAACTGTTACATTGGCAAGACTAGGATGACCCTGAAACAAAGATTAACTGCGCACAAATATCAAGGTTCTATGTTTAACTATTTCCGGGTTGATCATATTGTCTTGCGCCCTCAAATGAAGACATAAGTTTATAAACAAAAATTCTTCACAATGTTAAAAAAGAGTAAATTCAAATATTTTATAAAAGCATTACATGTCTATGAACTTAAACCTGCCCTCGACGAAAATACAAATGATTTTTTTCTCTAAATTAATTTTATAAGACCTCAGCTTCGAAGTTAGAGAGATCCGCTTGGTCGTCCATTTGATTTTATCTCATGTGCCATGAACGTATGGCCGTCGTGCATTGCTGTTAACCAGTAGTCTTGTCATTTCACAGTCCAGTTGAACAAATTTTACCCATCTAGTCTTCTTGTACTGGGATTTTCAATATTTTAATTGCGCACGATGTAGATTAAGTACTGAATTTACGTCTTTATTAATGTAGCTGTTAAAAGATTTTTTCTATAAATTTTTAGCCATAGGATGACATTAGTTTCATCGAAACGTCACATTGTCTAGACCGGCAGTGATATAGAATTTTGAAGGCTGATGAGCTTTAGTAAAAATGCTAGGCAATTTTCTTCTTATTTCAACACGTTAGTGAAGGTGTTAGTAATTGTAAATTCGTTAACTGAAGAACTTGATATTCATTGAACGCTTAACATAGACATTTAACCTAAATCAAGCACGGCTGGGACTCGCTGCTGATTATGGAATGTGTTTTCATAAAAACAGTTCTTTGCTACTCCAGCTTGTCTACCCGTGAAGCTTTGTAAATGAATCACTTAATCAGAAGGCAATCTTATTTAACTATAATTCTGAATAATTTATTCATCAGTCCTGCTTTCCCCAAACGTAGCAAACAACTTTCTGATAGCTGCTGTTGTATCTTTTTTGTTTGTAATACAAAAACTCGCACAATACAAACACATTATCCAATCTTCTACTTTATCTGATACGCTATCTGATCAGAAACAATGAAAACCACTGTAATCTAAGCCTATTACTCATATTTTTCAATTACAAAATAAATTGATAATCGAAAGCATTTTCCACTGAATTTGAATTGTTCATGTGGAACTTTAATTTTTACATAAAAGCGCTTTCCGTTTCGAATTTACCTATGGCATTATAGAGGAAAGCGAGAGGTACAAGTGAATTGAGCAATGAACAAGCGTGAATCTTGACAGATAAGGTTTCATGAGCGGCAAATGCCACTAAGAGAGCTAATGCACACCACACACACACAGTGAATCGTATGATGGACTTGTGGTGCAATTCGATTGCTCGCAAAAATTCCTCAACATAGCAACATTACTTTAAATTTTACCCAAAACTTCCAACAATATTTTACTTGATGGTGGTACGAAAACGCGTTTTCTATTTCGTAGATCACTCAGGCGTATGAAAGTCTGATCGCACATTCAGAAGTGGAGGGAATTCAACCAAAGATGCCTTGCCGTGTTTTCCTGTGCGGGGATTTATTAAACGATCATGATGGTGTCTTCTTAGAGGCCAAGTTTTGCGTACTTGTAATTCCTGTGAACAAGATTGCCTGGTCTGTGACCTCGTTGAACCTCGTCAAAAATTTTTGGAGAACTGCTAGTGAAAATCGATGAAAATATGTAGACTGTTTCCTTAGTTCTTTTCATGTTTCAGTTCTAACGTGTTGTTATGGACATCAAAAGGGACCGTGGTGCGCGTGCGGGCCTCACTCAGTCCGAGCTGACGGTGCTTCGCAGTTGCTGAGCTCACCGTCGGTACGTGTTGTTGTCGCTCGCTCGTACAAAGGTTGCTTCAGAGTTTTAAGAAAACACTCGTTTCAACCAGATCAATGGCGCTCAGTAAGACTTAAAACTCAAGTATTACTATTTAATGCCGACGAGCAATTGTTGTAACTCAATGTGGGAAAAGACACTATTGAAGACGATTATTGTTCATGGAAGGTTGCGACAGTTGATGTACAGTTTGTCGTTGCTGTTCCAAATTGCCAGTCTTCTTGATGCTTCCTGATGGACTCTAAGACCGAATTATAAAATCAAACTGAATGCTGCGTACTATGGTTTTTAACGAAAAATCAAACTGGGTGGCACGAACATGGTAAAAAAAGGAATTACCCTAACAACCTCCATTAAGGGGGTGATATTTTGAAGCAAAACATCAAAGTTAATTCGAAAAGTCATTCGTAATAAAATGAGCTATTTAAAAATAAGAAATAATTATACTTTAGAAAATTTACGCAAAAAGAACCATTCTCACGTATTTGAAAGTAAATATTATGGAACCTCCATGACAAGCGAAAAGTCCTACTCGTTTCATCACATGCAGTTGAATGAGCAGTGTTAAGACGTCATTATACTCGTATGTCTGCCAGTTTTTTATGCTGACAGTCACTGATAGTGTGTTAAAAACAATTAGCACATCAGCTGAAGAACACTCACTAGTTTGAATACGTCTAAGGAACAGCAGGAAATATTTAGGTTAACTGCTAGAAGTTTCGAAATAGCTTCGGTACAGGATATGGAAGGAAGTGTTAGGTTCCTAAGCTCCCACGCGCACTTCTCAGTGGATGTCGAATGAAATGAGAGACATACTATATAGGCAGAGCTTGAGCCCTGAGCAAGGCAGGCAGAGCAACACGCCCACACCAACACGCACACCCACACCGCGCAGCTCCGCTCTTACCGACGCACCCTGCGCCGCACGCGCCCTTTCACTGGATTTTATCTCGAGTTTTTAATCAAGTGACTTTTGAACATACGCAAACTTGAACTGTGCATTCAAAGCAGTTCCTGTCGTCAGATAAAATACTGAAATTAATCAATAGAAATAAACCTGATCGTATTTGCCGATGAATACGTTTCTCAAAGAATGTAATGACAAATTCTCCCCCCCCCCCCCCATAAAACGCAATTGAGTAAAGAAATTTCTAAGCTATTCAGTAGCAACAGATAACGGAAGAAAGCTCAAGGCATCTGGTATCAATAAATGAAATATTTCAGAGTGATCCTGGGAGTTGGTGCATCTCTACAACACGCCGCACCTACACAAACAGCATCACGACGTATAGAATGCAGCAGGTATGGCCCACGGTGGTATGGCCCCACAGCAGTATCGAGACGAGGCTTTAAATGCGAGGAGGGCAATTATAGCCAGCGAGTAGAGTCAGATCAGTGGTGGTATGTGTCCTAGATGTTGCGAAAGTTCGATCAAAAAATGTCCCACAAGGACAAAAATGAAAACAGTAATGCTAATAATCTTGAATGATGCAACTAAAGAGTAAATGTTCGTAGTTTTTGGGTTTAAATTTAGAGATAAATGATTCCACTCGAATGAATTTTCAAATGAGCTTAAATATGAAATGCCAGGAAAGTTCATCCTAAATTTCATTCAGACAGGTATTCGAAAAATTAAACGCACATTCGTTGACTTGACACACAAGTGAAAGTTAATGAGCAAATAAAGTACAACTATTCACCTAAATGTCATCGGGTCCAGCGCGCAGGTGTAGCTGAATCGTAACGCAAAGAGGAAAAGATGCTTAGTCTAAAAAGCAATGAAAACAATAGACTTCAATTTGGTCATATGCGCTGCATAAACATATTCCGTGTCTGATTTCTTCTCTGCGACGATACGTTAAAACAGCATGACTTTTTACACTGATAATAGCATCTCATTGATGCTTATATGCACCACAATGGTAACGAAAATTCATGCATTTGTTCATGGTGGACTAATATATTTCAAACACTAATTGAATATACTCATCTTCTCCAAGATTATTTCTAAGTGAATGGCACAGATTTTCATGTAACGCAATGAGCTCACAACAAAGTTTTGTATACTAAAATGTCGCAGTTTTTCTACAGTTGTGTCATCAATGAAATTATTTTCATAACTTATGTAAACGTTTCCTTGCAAGCACGCTGAATTAGCAGTGGGCATTTTTCAAGGAAAGAGCGACAACGTTTGCCAAGTTGCCCAAATCAATTGATGACACGTTCATGCTTAAATTTATAAACACAACCCAGATAATATGGTACTTAAGCACGTGTCTTCATAAATTTCCCTCTAAATTCGAAATAACACTCAGTGCTGCTTGAAGGTACCTCCATCAGAGCCGCTGAACTCTCGTAGCTTGCCTTGTGGTGCTCAAACTCAATCACTATCTTCTCGTCACGGAGGCGGTCTCTGAGGCAAGAAAGCGACATATCAAGCTGAGGTTCCTTTTATTGATCGCCCTAATGCCGAGCCCGCCTATTCTCCTTATATTGATATGGACTGAAGACATACGAGTATAACCTAAGGCACCTTCGAGCACTTTTCAGCCACCGTTGTCTCGTATATTCTCAATTGCTCTTTCGGGACGCCTCGTAAAATTGATAAATGATCACGCACTTGGTCACGATGAGCAAAATCTCATGAACGTATTCTGGCAAGAACGCACATATTTACCACGACCTTCATGACCGTGTTCACTAATATTTAGATTATGCGCTGACTAAAACTAAAAGCTTCAACCTTTTGAAGCTATGTTTCAGCACGCAGGCATAGAACAGCACGTCCCACAATCACAATCGAAATATCACGACTGAGCGACTGGCTGCCTAATTTAAAGCGAATTTAACAATGAGCTTCGCGCTGTAAATTTGGCCCTTTTCTATCAACTTACTCTGCAAATATTTATCTAATCTCATACGTACTAGAATCCAACTAATTATGGTAAATTTGAAGCTATAAGACATTTCTCAAGTACTGTAGTGGGAAGTGTGGTTGTGCAAAAAGTATTTACTCTGAGCATCTGAAAGCTTATTCAAAATGGCAACGACTTTTAACATTAACGAACACCGATAAAAATATGAATGTTTTGTACTAGAAATTACATGTACGCAGGCTCAGTTCGTAGGTAAACAATAAACAAAAATAGTTCCACTCGAACACTACTGGAATATAAAAATTATTCATACAGTGTATTTGTACAAGCTACTGGAGTGATTTTGTCCTCTATTCAGATTTTGGTGGAGAGTTGTGTGTCAGGAAATTGGGAAGCATTGCAACTCCCACGCGTGGACTAGTTGAACGTGGTGTTAAGATTGTTCAAATACCAATCATGAAAGAATAGATCAATAACCTTCAAGTCGCTGCAAAAAAAGCAATTCCACCTCGTGAACAAGAGAAAATCTGCAACCAGAAGCTGCGTCTGTCTCAGGGAGGTGGGAGAATGTCTGCACTGTTCTTCGAGTTCTCATCAGCTGACGGTCTGCGCTGCCGACGTGAACTGAGAACACTCTTTTGCTGCCCACCCCTCCGTGCTATGCCCACCTGCCCTCCCCTTGCCCCACCTGCCCACCCCTAAGTACCCTGCCCCGCCTACCCACCCCTCAGCACCCTTCCCCACCTGCCCACCCCTCAGTACCCTGTCCCACCTGCCCAACC
>JACJUY010003494.1:0-11719 GCA_014220935.1 Platorchestia sp. MABIK
ACATTTATCACCTCAACATTTATCACCTCAACATTTATCACCTCAACATTTATCACCTCAACATTTATCACCTCAACATTTATCACCTCAACATTTATCACCTCAACATTTATCACCTCAACATTTATCACCTTAAAATTTATTAATAATCACCTATGTGCATCACCTGTACTCAATCGTGAGCGCAAATTTACTGCGCATTTCCTTTAGCTCGAAATAATTGATCACCTCGCGCAAGTAACACTAGGTTTATGAAATCAACTACGACATTGAGAAGGACTTTTATTTTAAATTGAACGAGGGTCTTGTTGCACCATTATTAAATGCTATTATCTTCCCGGCATCGGTTCTTCCTATAATTATTGAGCTGCAATATTAGACGCTTCTCAAATTAAGTAAAACTCCATTTCAAAAATTATGAGAAAAATTTCAGAAGTTACACACTAGAGCACAAAAGTTATTAGCAAAACTGTGACACCTTTATACATATATTCAGGATGCTCCAGAACAAGAGGTACAAAATTGCCCACCAAGTAGAAAAAGGCTGAACACTTTTACTTCTATGAAGTTTTCCGAAAAAATTAGTTTGATGCGATATTAGCCTTCTATTGTTTTAAGGGATGAAATTTTATGACACAATTACTCGCCATATTTATTTTTAATTGACGTTACAAGCACTTCTATGAGACCCTTCTATGATGTCTCAGATATCCTGGATATTTTCGGAAAATTTCATGGTAGAAAAAGCATTTATTTGGCCATTTTCTACTTGCCGTGCAATTTTGCACATCTTCTTCTGCAACACCCTGCATATACATAATTATACATACTGTAAATCAATGTGTAGATTTTCACAGCATTAGAATAAACATAACCAACACTACCTTCAGTTAGCTCCTTGCCGTCTATCGTCATAAGCTCTATAAAAAAGCCAAACGCAGCGTCTTTCTCGAGGCTTCATGTGTTATTTCAGTCTCATCGCCCCAAATATCTGTACTAATAATTTCAAGAACACCGAATTTATGACTTGCGTACCATTGTTTCCTCACCATGAAAACGTTCAATGCTGAAAACTTAGGCCATAATAAGAGCTTCGGATTGCTTAACCCGATTTCCAGAACTCACCGCATCACAATTGTCCGAATGTCAGCATTTTGCCTCGACAATAGTTGCGTGATTTAGAAACGTTCGGACTTATGCTTCGAGATCTAAGCTTCAGCCTCTGTTACTTTATGGATTGACTAGAGATATTAATGAAAAAATTTGAGTTACAGACTAGTTATAATTATGTTACTTTAATGTTACTACCAAACCACAACAAAAGCGATTTCAAGAAAGTAAAGAGAAGAATCCATTTTGCATAAACCTTGGAAAACGGGAAATCTACGCGCAAGATGTGTACCCACACAGGACACCTTATGTATCGAGACAGCGAGTTAGGAAGAATGTGAAAGAAAAGACATAAAAGACATTGCGAAGAAAGCTTGAAAACCGAAAGAAGCAAAGAGAGCACGAAGAACAGAAGTCACAAAGGCTTATCTATACTTGAGGTGACCTAACAGTATCTCCCCGGAGGCGCCAGTCTCTATCGCATTAGACAGATAGACAAACCTATCTAACCTAAACCTATAGCCTATCCCATCCCCTCAAAAGAGAGTTATAGAAGATGATTTTCATGTACGTGTACGTTGAAGTTATACATACTCACATAATTTAGAATTATTTGCCTTTTGCTCGAGCCTGTCGACGGGTTAAAAACCGTTGGGGTTATACCTGTTTAANTCTTTTTGTTGAAATAAAGTGTTTTTTGCTATGTCAAGGACCACCTTTTTCGGTTCACTGTTGTCCTATTTTTCAGCACCTACTACTTTCTTCTTCAACTTTTATCTTGTTTCATGAACTTCTTTCCCAACTTACTGTTTCTATGCCCCTTCTGCATAGATTCCGCTTTCTCTAAAATCCATACTAGTTGGTGCCTTCTTCTTTCCTCTCTTTGATACGCACTTTTTTTGTAGCGGTTAGGGAGGCTTAAACTAACCTATAAGCTAATCTAATCTAATCATCAACACAAAATTGATGGTAAAGTGAAAGTGCATGAATTACTGAACGCAATCACGGAGAAAGTGAATTTTTTAAAAGCTTTTTTCCCAGAGGGCCGACTCGGAATTTATAGCGGTAGAGTCCCCTCTCAATAAAAGCGGCCGAGTTGCTCGGCTTTTTCTGCATGTATCGGAAAAAAGTGTCCCCTCTGTACCCAGGAAATCATGTGCATCATTATTTCCAAGCTGCCGAGCAAAACAATTCCTATTTCTTGCGACGAATGAGGCTAATTTACCTGAGTATCGTGGCTACGAGAGCGCTAACCTAAGCCACCGCAGACTCGGCCGCCCAAAGAAACCCGACTGGCAATTTTATCGGAGAAATACGAGGGACAAATTCTCGTGCCATACTTTAGCTGCCAATCTCTTTTTCGGGGCAAAGCTTGGAATTAAATTTCTCAAATAAATCTATGGGGTTTTCATTAAGTTCAGAAAGTCTCCTGTTCGAGTTGTATTTTTGTCGAGCCGGAATGTGCAAATGTTGAAGTAAATGAAACTCGACTTTGATTTTGTGAGTCCTGGCATATTTTTAGATTGATGTTTGAAATAAATTTGGATGGATTTTTTTTACTAACAATCAACTTATTACAGTGCTGTTCTGTAAAACGCGTTTAGTCGTGTGAATATTTCTAGAACAGCATATAGATGCTGGCAAGGAACGATTCTATCTCAAAAGCCGTCGTTTGAACTTTTTTCCAGTGTAATTTCTGCAGTTTTTCTAGAAAATAAAAACAGCACTGAGGATGACCACTTCGACAAAAGAACTTTCGCTGCCGGCTGTACAGCTACGACGACGAAAAATGTTCCAAAATCCAGCCCAAGTTGGCCATTTTTGCTCTGGACCGCCGCTGCATGCTGTCCACGGTAGAGGAAACAAGGTAGGGTCATTTCTATGGGGGAAATTACACTTCTTCTTGTTCGGGTAGCCAATAGAAAGGCTTTATTTCAAACTAACTTTATGACGTCACCAAACCGCAGTGTCGTTAGGCCAATAGTGGAGACGAATTTGGGAGTAGCAGTGCTACCAGAAGCAATATGAGAGCTGCTATTGGTTCGTTGCCGTGACGTCAGCACACCCACACAGTCGACGAAAAAAAGACTGGTTTGAACCTACCTTGTTTCCTTTACCGTGATGCTGTCGCTCCTTCAAGGCTGGGGGTCAAAAATAAATACCTTAAATTCTACCCTTGAATATCTTTTCTTGAGACTCAGAGATTAGTTCTGGGGGATATTGTTTAAGAAAAACAGTTAAAGCTAAATTATTTATCTATGCTCAACATAACTTTTTTGCGAAGTTTCCGCACTGTTACACAATTCATTATGATTTTTTTCAAACCTATTCTCTATTTTAACGGCAAAAAGCATGCCCAATGTAGTCAAATTTTTCCCAAATGTTCTTTGCAAAAAACTTTTCCTTCTTAGCTCACTATTTCAACACACAGAGCGTCATGTGTGGGAACATGCGTTGTGAGTAGATTCTTGATTTTCTGCGGCCTACATTAAATGGTCCCACCACTTCGTTAACTTGAAATCGCTTTTGTTGTGGCTTGGTAGTTCCAAACTTCCATAATGGTGTACGAACGGTTGATAGAGCAAAAAGTACATTCAAACTGTGAACAGCGACCCAAATGCTTACAGTGGGTCTCAAATGCTAATGCTTTAAAAATTATTCTCACTCAGATGCCTTGTACACTTGTAGCATCATTGTACAGCGCTCCTTTGGGAGTAGGTTTCTGTAGAGAGCAAGTTTTGGCTTCGATTACGAGAGAACTTAAAGATCGGTATGGGCAGTTTTTTTAAGATGGTATTCATCATGATTTTTCTCCTCATTAACTTCGTTAAATATATTTTTATCTGGGCACAAATGCATAGATTTTTAAAAAGGATCATTACATGCGTGAGTGGGGAATTGAGTGGCCACGGTGTACGGAGCAGCCGATGCGTGGGCCGTATATCAAGCTGGCGATCGCTGGGTTCAATGATCCAACCGGCAGTCCATTAGTCTGTGAAACCGATACAGCAGTGCACTACGGTGAGCTTCCAGCCATAAATAAAGTGTGAAGCATCTTTTTGTGCACTCACTCCTATTTGTATTTTTGGTTGGCCGGTGCAATTTGCACCTCGTTGCCTTCACTCCCGTCATTTAAAATAATTTGTTGACTTTGAGTCGCAAAAATTTTTTCGTAGAAATGTGAAACCATAGCTTAATTGTTTCTGGGATATTTGAACTGGCTGCCTCAGAATAAGGAAGAATAATAATTCATTGTTTTAAGTAGTCCGTTTGATAAAAAAATATTGTGTTGAGGCAGAAAGATAGCTTATGGGGCAGTGATTCTTGAAGCTTGAGGTTCTGTGATTTTATTGAGCAGAAAAAAAAGCCATCAGTCTTCATTACCACCACTTGAAGGCCATATTTGCCCTCGAATTTACCTCCTGGAACTAGTTGTTTAGTCACTTTCACATGATGCGCTCAAAATGCTTTTCGCTAATGGACCAAATGATAAATTATTACATGAAACTGATCACGATGAGACCAAGTTACCCGGAAGTTGTCCAGAAGTTACGCAGATGCATTAGCTGTGGATTACCTCACAGAAATGTAAGGTGTTTTCCATAAAGGCATCGTAGACGTCGTCTCTGCCGAACTTGGCTAACGCACCCAACTTCGGACAAATTACAAAAGTTAGCTTTCTAAAGTAAAGGAAGATTTTTGCACAGGTCGAGATTTCTTGATTTAGGACGCAGGTGGCGCAAATGCAGGAGATTATTATTCCCTGAAGAGAAATGATTCTTACAGGCGGGAATGCGGTATTCTAATGAGGACCCACTAAATATTGAACGCCACGTGGAATGCAGCGCTTCTGATTTTAATGAAGTTACGGATGTATTATTTTTGTGTCGGTCTTTATTTTACCGCTTTTCTCACGGTACTCGGAGCTGCGCTTCTTCATTCTTTAGTTATTTCAAGGTCGAGAATGGATACAAGAGAATTGGAATCTTCTTTCTTGCATTGTATGAAAAAGATGGTGGTTCACGCTTTTTAGATACGTGTAAGATTGGCCAATGTAAGCCTTGAGCAAAATGGAATGTTTCGGTGCAGATTTAGGATTTTCATAACAAAGGCGCAATTTTTTCGAAATGCACATAACGCTCTACCTTTCGAAAAAGTGCTTCCAGGTTGATTTCAGAGAGGACGAAAATCTGTTCATTAAATGACACCTCCAACGATTTAACGACAAATTTCAGTTTGAATATTCCGATACACATTTGAGGTTTGCTCACCCTGATGTGTCTTTTTAAAAATAGAGTTGAAATTTTTCATTCGAATGCTGTCAAAATTGTTATTTTCAAAACATTGACGGCATTTTCGCGGTTCTTACCGTTGGTTTGGTTAGATTGTGAGTAGCAGAATTGTGAAATCAAAATATACTGCTGGAATATATTTCCATCTCCTCTAAGAAATATGGAAAATAAAATTGCAAGATGACATTTTGCCTCGTATGGAAGCATTCATTTTTTTAAATGGTTGTGAAATAGCTAAAATGCTATTCATTGATACCTAATGAGCAATTTAATTGAATGAGCAGTTTACCTAATGGTACGCATGTGTCCTAATACGTAAACGTGTTGAGATTTCTTCCAGAATTTTGAAATCCAAAAGGACGTGCGTAAGTCTCATGGAAAACATTTTTATGAGAAACTCTGAATACCTTTTTAAGCATGAACAATCATCTAAAGGAGACGCAAGAGTGATATCTATGTCGAAAACTAGTCCCTCAGGGGAGAATGGGTGGTCCTGAATTGAAAATTGGATTTTGCTACTTTTTTATTGAAATGAATTGATTTTTTGTTGTGTTAAGGGCGTTCATTTTTGGGAAAACTGCTGCTTTTCAGTTCCAATCACTTTTTCCTCAACTTTCATATTGGTGCATAATTTTTATCCTAACCTGCAGTTTTTATGCGCTGAAGAGATAAAATGTTGCTTTTAATCTAATAAGTGATTTACGAACAGCTCGCATCTCTTTTACGTTTTTCTTTAATTTTTTCTTTCCCATGAGAGCGCTGAAGAGGGCAGGGCGGTCCTTTACCGGATCTCGCATCATAGGCAAAGTAAATCTTCTTCGATTTTACTTGTATAATTTTTGCTCGAGTGCATAGATCCCTTTACTCTATACTAAATGGTGCTTTCCTCTTTTCGGAACACTTTGGGTTGTCGTTAGGGAAGATGAAATGAACTAAAGATAATAATTTAAGCTTGTATTTATTTAATTTCTTCTCGATTTCCTTTTTCCTGTTCACGATGAACTAATCGCGTGCTTGATTAGTTGTGCAACCAATACGCAGCAATTCTATGGCATAAATTTGTTATTTACAAATTTTATTATTTAATTGAGACTCCTTCAATTTTTTCTGAATCCCCTCAGGGAGGATACAACTGTCGTATCTATGGGAATTAGCGCTCCCAGCTGGGAAATGTGTGAGGGCCCGAGCTGAGAGTGCAGTAGGCATTGTTTTTGTGGAAATAAAAGGTTTTTTGTTGTGTTGAGGACCACCATTTTTGGTTCACTGCTGTCCTGTTTTTCAGCACCTACTACTTTCTTCTTCAACTTTTAGCTTGTTTCAGAAACTTCTTTCTCAACTCACTGTTTCTATGCCCTATCTGCATAGATTCTGCATTCCCTTATCTCCATACTAAATGATGCCTTTCTCATTCCTCTCTTTGGATCGCATTTATTTCGGATAGGGAGGCTTAAAATAACAAATAATCTAATCTAGTATTCTTTTCTGAATTGGGACTGCGGTAGTACTTTCAAAAACATAAAAAACATGATTACCAATAATTTTTATGAAATCTCCTAGTTGTTAATCATCAGAAAGTTTTAGACTGTTCATGGTTAAATGTTTGGATCTAATCTTCCTAGTCTGAATTTGAGATTTAATTATTTCCTCATGCAATTCTTTCCCTCGATTGTGTAACTTAAACGTAATTAGCGTTGTCCGTAGAGTTCTTACGAAATGGGATCGAGTAACTTAAATTTGAAGAGTGTTGTGCGTAGACTATTGTACGCTGGAAATCATGACGTGCGAATTGGAGCGTACATGCGGAAGTTCAAGAACTGTTGTATATGTATACGTTCTATTAAATCGTCTGCGTTCGCTTAAAATGCAATTTTTTTTGCGGATTCTGTGTTGTTGAAGGACCAAATTGTACTGGCATGGTTTAAATATGTAAGATCAAGAAAAGAATGTGTGTCTCCCTCTAACGTCTCATCGAATTTGCACTTTTTTGTCCTGTTCTTCCTATTAATTGGCATACCAACACTTGAATTTACTGAGTACAACCAACAAACTATCTTTAATTACCTCTAGCTGTTTAATTATGCATTGGAAATAAAACCATTTCGGTGAAGCCACTGCGGCTGTGATGGCAAGATTGATCAAAAACAGATGCAGGGATCGATTAATACGGTTTTTATTGCATATGTTGTGTTTGGGACACAGATTGACTGCATAATAACAGGTGAAGGCCAATCGACGTTTAATTCATTGTTCGGGACCTCGAGATCTCATTTGAAAATAGTTACAACAAAATCTCTCCAGTTCAGAGTGCTGAGAATGAGTGCCGTAGCTGCGCTTCCAGGTATTTTCCATCAAATTGGCTTTGCTTCCTGCGCTCGTGTGTCGCATTTTGTTCCTTGTCTGTGCTTATTTTTTAATCGCTTGTCTCGCTTAGGAAAGAATNTAAATGATGCCTTTCTCATTCCTCTCTTTGGATCGCATTTATTTCGGATAGGGAGGCTTAAAATAACTAATAATCTAATCTAGTATTCTTTTCTGAATTGGGACTGCGGTAGTACTTTCAAAAACATAAAAAACATGATTACCAATAATTTTTATGAAATCTCCTAGTTGTTAATCATCAGAAAGTTTTAGATTGTTCATGGTTGAATGTTTGGATCTAATCTTCCTAGTCTGAATTTGAGATTTAATTATTTCCTCATGCAATTCTTTCCCTTGATTGTGTAACTTAAACGTAATGAGCGTTGTCCGTAGATTTTTTCGGCACGGGATCGAGTAACTTAAATTTGAAGAGTGTTGTGCGTAGACTATTGTACGCTGGAAATCATGACGTGCGAATTGGAGCGTACATGCGGAAGTTCACGAACTGTTGTATACGCATACGTTCTATTAAGTCGTTTGCGTTCGCTTAAAATGCAATTTTTTTTTTGCGGATTCTGTGTTGTTGAAGGACCAAATTGTACTGGCATGGTTTAAATATGTAGGACCAAGAAAAGAATGTGTCTCCCTCTAACGTCTCATCGAATTTGAACTTTTTGTCCTGTTCTTCCTATTAATTGGCATACCGACACTTGAATTTACTGAGTACAACCAACAAATTATCTTTAATTACCTCTAGCTGTTTAATTCTGCATCGGAAATTAAAACCATTTCGGTGAAGTCACTGCTGCTATGATGGCAAGATTGATCAAAAGCAGAAGCAGGGATCGATTAATATGGTTTTATTGCATATGTTGTGTTTGGGACACAGATTGACCGCATAGTAAAAGGTGAAGGCCAATCGACGTTTAATTCATTGTTTGGGACCTCGAGATCTCATTTGAAAATAGTCACAACAAAATCTCTCCAGTTCAGGGTCGAGGTTTCGCTGTTCCATTTCATTGGTAGGGTGTATAATTACGCACTTTACAGCTCGGAAATCATGATGGAATATACCATCAGAGATGATGTTTTTTTCCCAAAAACTAAGCCAACTGAGAGTCTTCATGAGATTTCAACACCACAAACTGAGCGAGACTGCAGCTTTTCAATTGTCGTTTTAGAATTGAAGTAAATTCATTTAGCGCAATGCTCTGGTTTCGACGTCGGTGATTGTTAAGCTTTGGAACGAAATAAATTGGTGGTATCCATTTATTGGTCGCCTTGTAAGTGTCGATGGTTACCTACTGTGGGCAATTAAAATGATTTTTAAAAGAAACCCGATTTCGTGATGGCAAGCAATTGCAATTCTCAAGAGAGCATTTAATCACTAGGACTGCTTTTGTCAAGATTAATAGACTTACATTTGCAGGTGTGCTCGAACAAAATCATCAACCCGTACAAAGATCGAAATAGCTGTGCTCAATTAACCATTTCAAAAACATTCATCTTTTTTATTTGTTCGAATCATAGACGGACGTTGATTCATGTAGGACGAAATAGAAGCTTCGGTGTCGTTACCTGGCGTTTCCTGAGAATTTAGTGGATAATGGGAATAATGTTTAGTTAATCTTCGTTGAGCTGCAGAATTTCACAAATTGTTTCACAATCCCATATTTAGATGAACATCAGGTTAAATCAGGGTTCTTATAGGGGGACATGGAGGATCTGAGCTCTACTCAAAGAGATGGAAATACGCTGGTGTTGTCCGCCTTCTTCCGTGCACGCTGAGAATGAGTGCCGTAGCTGCGCTTCCAGGTATTTTCCATCAAATTGGCTTTGCTTCCTGCGCTTGTGTGTCGCATTTTGTTCCTTGTCTGTGTTTATTTTTTAATCGTTTGTCTCGCTTAGGAGAGAATGACACACCTTGTAGCTTCAAACTGGTGTTTTTCTGTTTGGTCTTTTCACTCTTCCTTTTTCCATACTTAGAGATACTTCATCCCTTATTTTAATGAAGAATGAACGTAGAAAAGTTGAAATTGGGTACCATCGTGGCACCGCATGAAGTTAGTCTTCACAGAGTGTCACTAGCTTTATTCCCTCAAGTGAACAAACTTGACAAGTAGGCGATAACACGAAATGCAAAATTAAACAGGTATAACCCCAACGGTTTTTAACCCGTCGACAGGCTCGAGCAAAAGGCAAATAATTCTACATTATGTGAGTATAAATAACTTTAACGTACACGTACATGAAAATCTTCATCTTTAACTCTCTTTGGAGGGCATGGGATACGCTATATGTTCAGGTTAGATAGGTTTGTCTATCTGTCTAATGCGATAGAAACTGGCGCCTCCGGGGGGATACTGTTAGGTTACCTCAAGTATAGATAAGCCTTTGTGACTTCTGTTTTTCGTGCTCTCTTTGCTTCTTTCAGTTTTCAAGCTTTCTTCGCAATGTCTTTTATGTCTTTTCTTTCACATTCTTCCTAACTCGCTGTCTCGATACATATGTCCTGTGTGGGTACACATCATGCGCATAGATTTCCCGTTTTCTAAGGTTCATACAAAATAGATTCTTCTCTTTACTTTCTTAAGTCGCTTTTGTTGTGGTTTGGTAGTAATATTAAAGTAACATAATTATAACTAGTCTGTAACTCGAATTTTTTCATTATTATTTCTAGTCAATCCATAAAGTAACAGAGGCTGAAGCTTAGATCTCGAAGCATAAGTCCGAACGTTTCTAAATCACGCAACTATTGTCGAGGCAAAATGCTGACATTCGGACAATCGTGATGCGGTGAGTTCTGGAAATCGGGTTAAGCAATCCGAAGCTCTTATTATGGCCTAAGTTTTCAGCATTGAACGTTTTCATGGTGAGGAAACATTGGTACGCAAGTCATAAATTCGGTGTTCTTGAAATTATTAGTACAGATATTTGGGGCGATGAGACTGAAATAACACATGAAGCCTCGAGAAAGACGCTGCGTTTGGCTTTTTTATAGAGCTTATGACGCTAGACGGCAAGGAGCTAACTGAAGGTAGTGTTGGTTATGTTTATTCTAATGCTGTGAAAATCTACACATTGACTAACAGTATGTATAATTATGTATATGCAGGGTGTTTCAGAAGAAGAGGTACAAAATTGCACGGCAAGTAGAAAATGGCCAAATAAATACTTTTTCTACCATGAAATTTTCCGAAAATATCCAGGATATCTGAGACATCATAGAAGAGTCTCATAGAAGTGCTTGTAACGTCAATTAAAAATAAATATTGCGAGTAATTGTGTCATAAAATTTCATCCCTTAAAACAATAGAAGGCTAATATCGCATCAAACTAATTTTTTCGGAAAACTTCATAGAAGTAAAAGTGTTCAGCCATTTTCTACTTGGTGGGCAATTTTGTACCTCTTGTTCTGGAGCATCCTGAATATATGTATAAAGGTGTCACAGTTTTGCTAATAACTTTTGTGCTCTAGTGTGTAACTTCTGAAATTTTTCTCATAATTTTTGAAATGGAGTTTTACTTAATGTGAGAAGCGTCTAATATTGCAGTTCAATAATTATAGGAAGGACAGATACCGAGAAGATAATAGCATTTAATAATGGTGCAACAAGACCATCGTTCAATTTAAAATGAAAGTCCTTCTCAGTGTCGTAGTTGATTTCATAAACCTAGTGTTACATGCGCGAGGTGATCAATTATTTCGAGCTAAAGGAAATGCGCAGTAAATTTGCGCTCACGATTGAGTACAGGTGATGTACATAGGTGATAATTAATAAATTTTGAAGGTGATAAATGTTGAGGTGAAAAATGTTGAGGTGATAAATGTTGAGGTGATAAATGATGAGGTGATAAATGTTGAGGTGATAAATGTTGAGGTGATAAATGTTGAGGTGATGGTGTTGAGGTGATGGTGTTGAGGTGATGGTGTTGAGGTGATGGTGTTGAGGTGATGG
>JACJUY010003494.1:23983-45185 GCA_014220935.1 Platorchestia sp. MABIK
TTCATGTTTGAGGAGTTTTTAATGCGCTTTTATATTAGAAAATCAACTCGGTCTTGTTTTGAATATAACTGGATGTGAGGAAACGCGTCGATTCTGTGAGATTTTAATTAAAGTGGTGAATAAGTTTAGGGTTATAATCCGAGGTATATTTAAAATCTTTAAATCTTATCAGCACCGATCTACATAATGATTTTGAAAATAATGAAACGGTCAGATTATTTTAGCTTATTGGTCACCAGTAGGAGAAGCTTGGAGGCATTTTTACGCTCCACCCTTCATTTGATCGACAACGCTTCATTCATGAGCGCCGGGTGCAAAATTGATCAAAGGAGGACGACTTTTTTGTAGGAGACACTCCAAATAATGAGGTTGAATTTGACGAACATTTTTATATTTTTCTTCTGCTAGTCAAAATTTAGCTAAAAAAATGCTTCATCTAATTTCATTGAGCCTTAGACATTTGGAATAGAAGCCTCACGCTCTGGAGGGCATGAACGTGCCATAGTAGTAAAAAAGTTTCAGGTTCTGTTATTAAAAAGACGTTTTTACAGAGGAAAAAGAAAGGACCATTTAGTATGGACTAAGAAAAACAGAAAAGTTATGCACAAAGTGTTCACCGCTCAGGATACCTTGCCCTTAAAAACAGCAAGTTAGAAGGGAAGAGGAAGAAAGGAAACAAAAGAGATGCGGAGAAGGTGTGAAAGCTGGCAGAACGAGTACGCCCCACGCGCTACATCAAGGCTCATTCCTCTCCTTCCTCAGCAACACTCGATCCCAAGGCACGGACCTTAATGATTCGTACGCTGTTGTCAGACAAGCCTGCCCTACACGTCTAACGACAACGTACGAATAATTGAAGTCTCTGCCTTGGGATCGAGTGTTGCTGATTAGAGGAGAATGGACCTCGACGCAGTGGATTCAAGCGCTCCGTATGTTCTCTGAAAATCTAAAATGTTACAGTGGCCGTTTCGCACTGCTCTTGATTTCTTTGTGAGGCAAATTTTTGGTTTGAATTTCTATATCAATGAAAGTTAGGGTTAGAACAGAGTGAAGGTTATGTACAGACTGCAAGTTCAAGTCCGATTTTTATTAAACAAGGGCTTTGCACCGAGTACACGATCATCAATACATGTGCAATTCAGAAATTAATCTTTTAATTCAATCGAGGGCGCCACATTTTAGTGTCTCTTCAGTCCAGCTCGCTACGCTGCCAAAAGAAGGCTTGGGCAGCATCTCGATGAAATAAAAGGGTGAAACAAAAATAGAATGAAAAATGAAGACGCTCATGCGGAAGCTCGCTAGCACGGCACACTAGCCGGCCTCAACGGAGGTGAGATGGAAGTGAAGACAAGGCTAGCTATTTTTGAAATCCTTCCTCACAACGAATGTAGCTGACATTCGTTGCAGGAATCATTTTTCCAGTTTTCCAAAAACATTTTTTTCAGCTGCACTCGTGGCATGAATCTGTTGTGGGTGGTTTAGGTAACCACCGAGCAGGGCTAATTCCTCAGTGTACACTGACGAGAAAAGACACTATTATCAGCTGGAACTCCTGAATATAGTGCAGGAATCCTTCATTTCTTCGAATCACTAAATCTCCATGAAGCGCCGCTAGAGAATCTAGTACTCCTTCTTGGGTACAGGAAAGAAGGAAATAAAGCTAGAAATTTCACTCACTGTATTTGTAGCCAGATAAACTAATTTCGAAGTAATTTTTAACATTCTTCAGGAAAATAACCTTTCGGTGTTTCCCACGATTATTCTCCTCTGATTCATTTCTAAAGAAGCAATACTTGTTATAATTGGACAATTATTTCAAAGAAACTTCAATCAAAGTTTCAAGTTAGTTCACAAAGCTCTTGTATTTCATCGAGGAGAGACTTTTAGACGTCTGATGTTCGCTTGTTACATTTTCATCCAACACCTATAACTCTGAAAAGGTTTTTCCTAAATAGTTCGAGAGCCCTTTTAAATGTTTAACAATTTAGATGCAGAAGTTCCGTTCCAACGTTTCTTATCACCTAAGAAGTGCATCAATGAAACTCGTTAATTTCACTTATTTTCACTAGAATACCGCCCACCTCGCCTGTTTGTGCCACTTCTTTTCTAATAAATTGAGCTGGTTGAGTAATTTATTGCTTTCTCTTGATATGGCTTCCAAGCAGGCCAGCTGCATCATGACTTCTCTGCCAGCAGCGAGATACATGGCCGAGGTTCTCATTTACGATTGAGATACGCTATCGTACAGCCTCACGAGCCTCCTCTCGAAACGAGACATTCTTCCTTCATTTTATTGCACTTCAAGAGGCGCATATTCTGTTCCCTGGCTTTTAAAATCAATTTACTGGCAGCCGCTTACTAGTGACTCAGAATCAAAGTGAAATGAATTTATTTTGCTCAAAATTAAGGAGGGTTCTTGGTTGGTTCTCGCAGTATTCGATTTGATATCTTTATCTGAGAACGCATTGTTGAAAAAAATTACTTCTCCCTGTTCCAAGTTAGGGAGAGCTTCTGAGTTTTCCCTCTCGCGTTCAGCTCTTCTCCTCAAACTTTAAATTGATGATTATGCTATGGGAGGATGGGATTATTTTAATTCTAAATCCCAATGTACACTTTCACTCACACTGGCAACATTGGGACGACTAATGCCGGAGAAGTAATTGCTTTTGGCGCTCATCGGAGGCGGCCTCGTCGACCTGGGCAATAAATTCTCTTAATTTTCCGGAGGTTCAGACCGTTACTTTGGATTGGGAGGCCTGGAAGTCTGCTTTTTTTTACGCTCCTAATGTAAAATTCTATGGGACTTTTCAAAATCGTCCTGTAGCTTTAATTTGGAGAATTGATTTTCAGAATTTTCGTCGTCAAAAATAGAGCACGCATTTCGTTGCACACACTGAAGTTTATTCTTCAAGGTATCCAGTGCTTCAAAATTTTCAGGAAATTTATCTTGCTTTTGTATGGTGATCACCTGTTTCTATAAATTGTGTAAATTAGCCTCCAGCCTTCGAATGGATGTACTGTCTTCATCCAGTTGCTACATCATGGCAGTTACCAAGCCTTCGTTCTGTAGCTGTCTTTTCAATGAAAGTGTCGCCGTCTTGACGCACTCTTTTTTCTACCTAATTAAATCTTCATTCGGTACTTTTTTCTCGTTCGCTCGTAATGATTGACGTTTGTCATAACTTGCTTCTTGTGACGAATTTAGCTTTTAAAATTTGACATCTTCATGATCTGAGTGGGTAATTTCTTTTTCGTATCTGTTTTCCTTCATTTCCAACACGCAACCGAAATCTTGTTGAAGTTTGATGGTGTTCTCGAGATGCGGAAAACCTGAGCAGGAATCGACTATGAATGTCTCGCTATTGTGGGAGAATTAGGACAAATTGCTCGTTTGGAACACAGATGGACCTTCATAATGTGAGGTTCTTCGAGACGAGGCATTTTCTTGCACTACTTCTGGTATGACCAACCGTCCAGCACAGGCTGCGGCTTGCGCTGCTTCATTTGTGTGAAACTATAGCAACTCGACAGCTTTTACTGCTGATCCTTTGAGTGCACTTCGTTCTTGGCTTTCTTCCCCCTCGCATGCAACTGCACGATAAGCTTCCGGAGTTATCCACGCAAATTTCTGGACTGTGGTTCTGGTTTTCGCAGAAACTTCAGGTTGGTTTGTAAGAAGGTCTTTGTCTTCGTTGTTTTCTAAAAATTTGCATTCTGCATTGCCTCCTTCCTGTCCAATTTCTTGTTATGAGTTCTTGTCCTCTGCGATACGCTATTGCGCATGTCTTACATTTTCACGTGAGGATTTATTCGTAGCTGAAGAATATATTTTACTTCTGCTTCTATTTTCTTGAGGTTCTACTCGTTTTGAATACGATGAATAATTCCTTTGACACGACAAGTACCTCGACTGGACCACTTTTTTGGCCTTTTTATGTTGCTTCTGTTTACTTTCAGCTTGAATTTCTTCATAATTTCTCCTGGCTTGTTAGGCCAGAAATTAACTCATACCATCCAAAGAACTTACGCGTGCCCATTAAAGCAATGAATATTTTTCATTTTTAAATTCAAATTCATTTCAGATTTCTACCTCGAGCTGACCTCATTTCTTTTTATTTGTTGCGAGTAGGAGAAGGAAGTTTCCGGCATTAATTTAATTATCTCCAGGAACATATTCATGATACGTTACGCTTTGCTACTTAAAGCAAACGAGATTTTATTTACATATTTTTTTCTGTCATAGTGTATCTGTGATACACTCGAGTGAACTTGAGTCTGTTTGGTTTAATACTGAAAAATAATCAGTATAATCATTGATGCAAAAAGAGATGAAAAATAGCGGACGAATTTAATTAACCTCAGACAAAGTATGTTGACGAATATAATCTGAAAAAATGTTGTGGAAATCAGCGTTTTCTCCTCAAAGATAAGACTCCGGGTCACAATTAGGTAGGCCATTCGTTTGTGCGAGAAATGGGTTTTTGATGTTTTGATTCCCCCTGCCCCAATTCCCTTAGTTCCACACAAAATGGTGCCATCCTCATTTCTCTCTTGGGAACAACTTTTTATGAACAAGGAGGTTTAAACTAACTTTAAAAACCCAATCTTATCCTTAAATTTAATCCGAAATTGTCTGAAACCAACAATGTTTCGCGCTGTAAGCCCAGTTTTGTAGGGTTCCATCGATTGTTCTCTTCAAAAATTGCTTTGCTAAAACCCTAAAAAAACGCATACTACCTTAATTTGCCACGTATTATCAAAAACTAGCTAAACAAATGAATGATCTCGCTTGGAAGGGAATTCTAACACTATAAAATGAACTACTGAGAAGTGGGAGGTTCGACCACTCTTCGAATGAATATACTGTCTTCATCCAGTTGCTACATAATTGCAATTACCAAGCCACACGGCTTGGTTTAGTTACGGCTTCAATTGATACGGCTTGGTTTAGTTGCGCTGACTCCGTCCCTTCGTCAATAATGCAGAGCTTCTTTGCTGCTTGCTCGGTCTTATCTGCCAGTCTCTGGTGTATTGAGGAGGAAATAATGTAACCTGCGATCCATGTGGCGGGAATGCCTTCTTACTCAGCTTAGATTGCGTCAGTATATGTAGCTCCATACTAATTGTTGCCTTCTTTCTTCCTCTTTTTGGAACGCCATTTTGGCGGCTAAAGAGGCTTAAACAAACTTGTCCAATCTATCTAATCTGTGGATGAGGCAGAAATCAAAATACATTAAATCATTGTTCATTTCGTTGAAATGTTCAGTTATGGTAATAAACATTTTGGGTCAGGAGTCTAGTGATAGCACTGAGATACTGAATTCAGTAACTTTTGAAAATACTCTAGAGAAATAGGAAAAACAATATAGGGTGTCTCAAATAATGTACTAACTTTTTGACTGCCCTATGCTCGCATATTTGGTTTTGATATAGGTGTTTATTGGCGTAGATACAAGCTTAATGAGTAAAATTAGAGAAATGAATAATAAAGTTATGAAAAATGAGAACCATGAAAACTTAAGTTGCGCTTGAGAAAAAAATATGTATATGCGTTAGTCAAAGGATGAGTGCACTTTTGAACGCACTGGGTATCAAATATAAGGAAATGTTTAATCAGTGACATTTTTAATCGTTAGTTACGCTATATCAAACGCTCAGAAAACGGAACATGGGGGAATATAGTACTTCACACTCTATTTCAGGGCCCGCTTCTACACTTCAGAGTTTGGAGAGGTGCAGCCCAGAGCTCAGAAACGAACTGCATGTCGGAACGCGCGTTTAATTAGTTGCTTTGTCTGCTTCAGGCCGTGATAACTGTAGTGCGATAACTGAAGTGGCATCCATTGTTGTCTCTTTTTCCGGCTGCTGCGCGTCGAGGCGTGCCCTTCCTCTTCACAGTTGCCGTGTTGAACTGATGTTCATTTTCTTCTGCTATGATGCGGGTGTGCAGAATGTTAACCTTGTATCCTTCATGTTTTGAAAATATGGTGCACGTAAATTTAGGGTAAGGCTCCAAAAATTAGTTTTTGATCTAGTTTTAGATATATTTAAAAAATCAAGAGACAGTGCAAGAGATTTCCATACGTTAAAAAAAGAGAAAAAAAATAGATCACTGATATACGCAATTGTATTTCTAATTTTGACCTGAAGTTTTGCCTCTTCTTTTTACCTCTTTTTGGTCGATTTTTTTTGATGGAAAACGGTCTGTGGAATTCATTTTCTTTCTTGTGCTTAGGGGTAGAAAATTAATGCCTGTGCGAATCCTTTGTAATGTATGACTTTCACGAGAATAAGTCGATATTTTACTTACACGTTATACCATTCATGTTCTTCACTTGTCTAAAAACACCCAGAACAATTTTTCCCACTCAGTTATTTGTAGATTTCTCCACGTAATTTTCAAGACCTATATTTCGATCAAATTTCCATTTAAAGTTGAGCGGGCGCGATCCTGTAGGTTTCGTTGCTTCCGAAGTTTCCATAATGTCAGCGGATTAGACGCTCAACTCTGAGAAATTTTGCTAACGATGCCGCTGCCCTCTGGCGTCGAAAGTGTACTGATAAATGATATAAATTTTACAACTTCACGTTCAACTTTACGACCAAAACTTCTGCTTGGTAAATGAACGTCAACCTTCATTGCGCATCATGAGGTAAAATTTACGGCACGTTTTGGGGAAATGAGCACAATACGCGGTGAAATTCTTGGATATCACCAGAGTGAGAGTTTAACACCTTCCCTAGTCAAGGCATCTTAATTCGTCTATACGAAAATTTCTTTTTAAAAGTACGATGAGTAAATTCTTTCAAAACTTAATGTATCTAAAAAAGACACAAATAAATTTGCACTTCGTTTCCAAGCCGATTTCAGCTTTCGAGTTGAGCATCAATGCTTTTATGCTAAACAGTAAAAAATTTCTGTTAAAATGAAGCTATTCTCCCGACATAATGTCGTTTTGAACGAGTTATCGAATTGTTTGCAGTGTCCGTGTCTAGACGTGCGATTGTATGGTAAATTTATTAGTTATATGACGGAGAACCGAGTTGCTTTGATTATTTTATTCATATTTTAAAACTTACTCAAATTATTTTAGTTCACGGATGATGAAATTTTATTTTTGCTCCGCGTAGAAGCACAGGATGAGGGGGCAGAGGATAAGTCATTAATGGGCTTGGGTTAGTTAGGTGTGTTTATTCTTTGCTATTGGGACTAGCGGCCCATGGGGAGACTGTTTGGTTACCACATCTCTAGACAAGCCTCCAGGATTTACATCTTCCGATCCGTCTTTGCTTCTTTAAGTTTTCATGCCTATTCGCTATTCCTTCTTTGCCCTCTCTTCCTCTACCTTCGTAACTTGCTGTTTGTATGCGTAAAGTATCTTCTGTGTGGGATCAAACCTTGTGCGCAGATTTCCCGTTTTCTGCGGTCCATGCTACATTTTTGGTCTCCTTTCTTTCCTCTCCTAAAATTGCCTTAAATTTAAATTGAGGGAGTCTTAAATTTCGTAGTAACCTATAATACATAAATGGCCTCCTTTCTTTCCTCTCCTAAAATTGCCTCTGTTGTGGCTAGGGAGTCTTAAATTTCGTGGTAACCCATAAGAAGTATTCAATTAACAACTTGTAAATGCTTATCAATCACCTGAAATCATCGCAGATTTTGTTCGACTCTTCTAATGTCACGCGAAGAAACGAAACCTTAACTTTTGTACTGATTAACAACTTAACGTATCTTGCGTGTAAAAACAACAGGTTTTAATAATTCCATTGCAGTAACTTGTATACAGTCGATGAAACTATAGAAATTATCCAACGGGAACGGGAAGCAATTACAACACCTAAAATTATTCCATCTGTTTACAATAAGCACAGCACTCAGTTATCCAACTAGTTTATAAACAGTGAAACAGTCAAAATAATTCAGCCTGTTTAAAATAAATAAACCACTCCGAATAATTCAACTAGTTTACCATATGTAAAACAGTCAAAATTAGGTACCCTTCTTAGAAAAATTCAGCCACTCAGATTGAGATTAACATTTTAATTTGAAAGTTCAAGGCTATCTACTATAGGAGTAGGGCAAAAGCAGAGGGTACCGACAGGGCCAGTCTCCGTGGTCACAGTGGTGCTACGAGTCAGATTTGTGATAATCTCGAGCAATTCTTCCTTCCCTCTCTAGAGAGGGAGCCTTGTGAAGCTTTCCTCGAGCTCTGCGAGACGTCTCGGCTTTCATTGCCTCTCGCCGCATATTTCAACTTTTCCTCCTCATAATGGCCGCGGAGATTGCCGTGTTACGGCACAGCAGCCGTCGCTAGGTTCGCCTTTTCTCACCAAATGATCACGTTTGGCCTTTTCCGCTGAAGTTTTCTCCTGAAAGCCACTCCGTATGTGGCAACATTGCAGTACTCTCACATGCTGAGTGGTCTTGACGGCTAAATATTGTGTTGAAGTAGCCCTAATTGAAGAATTTCGGTGTGTATGTTGATTCTAAGAATTTTATGAAAGAAATTGAGTTCATTGACAACTTACAATGCAAAAATTTGGCCAGGAATAAGGGTAAATTTGAGGATGTTGACAAGAAAGAAAGATAAATTGGAGAACTTTGGCCAATAAAATGGCAAAAATTAAGATTTTTGGCAAGAAATGCAACATTGAAAAATTTTGAACTGAAAGGCCATATTTAAAAACTCTGGCTAGACAAAAGGCTTATGAGTAAAAATTTTTCTAGAAGAATTAAAATAAATAACAATGGCCAAAAAGAAAGCCAAGCTTGAGAACATTGGCTAGAATGAAGCCGAAATGAAGAATTTAGGTTATAAAGTGGCAAATTGGGTAATTTTGGCCATAAAGAAGGCCACGTTGGAGAGTCGCGGCCACAAAGTCCCCTTTAGCAACACGGCTGAGGGCCAGGTCCGCGTGCTGAGCGAGCGCGGCCAGCACAGCCGCAGCGGCTATGCCTGGTCACGTGACGCACGCTGATAGCATGCCTGTCTAATGGACCCTCATAAGGGGCTTGCTGAGCTCCTCTCCAATGGTTATGACCAGAAGGTCAAGTGAGAATGGTCATCCGAGCGCACATCTGACCGCGCACTGCTCGCATATCCGCGTCTCTGCCCTCATGCTCAACCCAGATTAGGATTCGTTGTGTTCTTTTGATTTGTTGTGTTCTTTTGTATGGTTTATGATTCGCTGTGTTCTTTTGTATGGCTTATGATTCGCTGTGTTCCATTGCATGGCTTATGATTCGCTGGGTTCTATTGTATGGCTTATGATTCATTGGGTTCTATTGTATGGTTTATGATTCGCTATGATTCGCTGTGTTCTATTGTATGGCTTATGATTCATTGGTTTCTATTGTTTGGTTTGTGATTCGTTCATTCTTCTATGTGATTTATGATTCGGTGTGTTCTATTGTATCGCTTATGATTCGTTTGTTTTTTTGTGTGGCTTATGATTCGTTGTGTTCTTTTGATTTGTTGAGTTGTTTTGTATTACAAAATCACGGAACGATCACAATATTTAATGGTCAATCGAGCTCTAACCCCATGCACTGTGATGCGCTGAAGCCATGATTTTTATTAATATGGAGTTTGATTTATGTAGAGCTGCGATGCGTTCGCTGCGTTAGTCAGAGGAACTTACTGTTTCTATACACATTGTGCATAGATTTTGCGTTCCTTTAGCTCCAAAGTAAATGGTACCTCCTCCTTCCTCTCTCTGGAACGCTTTTGTTGCGGTTAGGGAGGCTTAACCCAATATCTTGTCCAAAATCTTAAAATCAGCGGTGGTTTGAGTCTTTACGCTGGCTGCGTCTGCATCTACTGCGTCTGTAACTGAGCTAAATATGTGCAAAATTACACTCTTGCAGTTATTTTATAGAATTGAAAGGGTGATTTTTGGGAAATCTTATGCGTAAAATAAAAAGGGGGAACCACAGTAAAAGGGAACATTCTTTTAATAGCAAAGGTTTCGGAATCTCTGATTCCATCATTAGTGTTATAAAACAAAGAACAAAAAACGCTAATGAATAAATTGCGAAAAAACTTCAAGAAACTAATATCACTATACCTACACACACTATTTTGCGATTATTTTTTCCATTGAATTTTGAATTGAATCTGGAACTTCAGTTTAACCCATCGCAGTTAACGTGTTGATGAAGCGCTGTTAGTAATGTCTTGATTCTAAACGAGTAAGTGCGTGATACAATTACTCACTGCTTATTAAACGTGTATCCTAGCAGAATACCCATTAAACAAGTAGCTGTACTCTCGTACTCTGAAAATGCACTCGGACCGCAAGTTCAAATGATGTGTAGTTAAACGTATAAATTTGTCTTAAATGAACTCTTGAGAACATTTCGGTCCGTGTACTGCAGCAGTAACAGGCAGCTCAGAATGAGGGATTGTATTTTAGGTCCTCATTTTCTTTGACTAATTAATCGACAAAAAAAAAAGGTTCGCCATCGGACGTGATCGTGACGTCAGGTGGCTGTTCATACATCGCTTCTTCAGCAGCTCATTACTGTTTTACCTTCAAGCGATGTTTTCGAAATTAATGCGGCGCCTTCGAAACACTTTCTTGAAGCTCGCCCTGGAAATTGGGGCAAATCGTTCGAACACGTTTGACGCATTAATTACGCAAAATTATGAGGGCATAAAATACGTACCCTCGTTTCGAGCAGCCCGTAATGTTGCAGTGCATTGATTAAAAACCCATCAGGTGTTAATATGCGACCAATCATGAATTACTCATTTCACAAATAAATAATATATTAATGGAATGGCTTATGGATTTCTTTCTCCTCAGAAGGATACATCTATTGAACCTATGGGAATTAGCGTTCCCAGAACGAATATGAGAGACCCAGAGCTAAAGGTTAGGTTGGTTTTTCTTTCACTGGAATAAAATAGGTTTTTGTTCCTGATTTTTTTTTTCGGTTCACCACAATTCTATTTTCAACACCTACTTTCTTCTTCAATTTCTTTCTTGCTACATGAACTTCTTTCTCAATGAACTGCTTCTATGCACCTTGTGCATAGATTCCGCGATCCCCTAACTCCACATGAAAGGGTGCCTACCTTCTTCCTCACTTTGGAACGCATTTGTTGCGGTTAAGGAGGCTGATGCTAATTCTTAATGTCTTTATTCTATGTTATGGCTAGGTGTTCGTGACTTCCGTACGTGTTTTACATTTTAATATATGAATCAATACAGCGCGCCTTGCTGTTGATGTCATTTTACGTTGTGACGTTGGAAAGTAAATTCGTTGGACGGAAAATCGAGCCTCTATGGAGGTATCTTTCTTCTAGTTTGCGTCTGTTTTTTTCTATTATATTCATAGCTCAATTCTTGTCGGACTTCCCCTTAGGGCACAACTATTGTATCGATGGGAATTAGCGCTCGTAGGAGGAAGACATGAGGTCCCGAGCTTGCAGTTCGGAAGCTCCACCTTCTGTAGAAATAGAACAGGTTTTCAATTTTGTGACGGAACATAATTTAACGCTTCTCTACTTTCCTGTTTTGATCAAGAATTATTCTTTTCAGTTTCTATGCTGCTTCTTGAACTTCTATCAATATTGCTTTTCGAAGCCCAGGGTGTGGGGACACACATCGTGCATAAATTCCTTGTTCCCCTAATTCCATACTAATTGATGCCATTTTTCGTACTCATATGGGGACACATATGTCATGGTTATGGGCGTTCAATATAACTTTTAATCTAATTTAATAATCTTGTAAATGCCGTCAACCGAAAATTCTCTCAGCTATTATCCAATTGGTTGCAATGCATTTCATGAATGATTTTTTTTTGAATGAACGTTTTTTCTACTGAAGCTGTTGAATTTGATGTAGATTTATTTTACTCCTGAGCCACTAATTTGTATTCTTCTTACCATTGCAATAAATATTGTTTACCAGCTCGCATATTGTTCAGACTTGCTCAAGAGGTAAGATTATAAGACAAACAGACACGTTAATGGATAAATCGTCTCATTTCAATGAAAACTTAAAATGTCTTCACACAAACACCCAGTTTCTAGGCTCATGCCAACATAAATATGTCGAACTTTTATGCTTTAATTTATTTCCATTGTATTTCATGCCATTTGCAGTCTACATTTATGTAGATGAAGTAGCAGTTTTTTTACTTTTTACTTTCATCTACATTTGTAGCTTTTGTAAATGTAGAAATGTAGATGTAAAGCATCAAGTTTCGACGTAAATGTTTATCATAAATAATCGTATATACATTGTCGCAACCAGAAATTAATGCCTTTATTTCTGATTAAGGAATGCTGTTTGCTTTAAAATCTTTTTTCAAAGAAAATTTCGTGATGCCCGTCAGAATTGAAATCTGAGAGTTGATTCCCGTCCTATGAACAGCTGCGTAAAACCAAACCATCAGTGCCCTTGCAGTCTTCGTAAATTTTCCGTGAAAAAGGATTTGGCTAGTCGATCTTTTTCTCTTTTATTGAGATTTTTTTTGTCTCGTAGATCATTTTCTAAAAGACAAGCCCTCTCTCTCAAATGCCACTCGAACGGAAGTGCTGGAAGAACCGAAATTTCTGGAAAGCGGCCAACATTTGCTCGTGGATGGCAGTGGAGGACATCCAAAGTGACCCTTCGAAGCTTCTGATTTTCCGTTGTTTAGCTTCCAGCTCCAGGAAATCAAAACGTACCAAAGAAATTGATTTCCTCTTATCGGAACGGGCTTAAAAATTCAGGAAGGTTCTCTTTGTTCTGGTGGACTTAGTTGAGGAAATTCACCAAGGAATCCAACTTCTGTAACGGTTTCACTTACTCGGCTGCTTGTCTCCCCTCAGGAAAAATTATGCCCGACAGACGGTTGAAATTCGGTTCCGCTTGGCTTGCAGTGTATTAACAACGCTTTTATTTAACACTTTGACTGCGACGTGCGCCACCGGTGGTACACGGAGGTTTTTTTCATAATGCTGCTAACCGTCCAGTAGTAGCAAACTCAATTTTCATAAAAACTCAATCAAGGCTAAATGAAGGCACGATCCAGTTCATGTTTGGTATTTTCTAAATAGTTCACTACAATTGACTTTAAATTTGAGTTTGGCATTGAACGTAATATTTGGCAGTCACAGTCAAAGTGCTAAGTGATTTTTCGCATGTTAGCAACTTCAAACTCATTTAAGTATCGGGCATGCTGGGCTCTTTTTGAATCTTCTGTTGGAACAAATCCTTTCAATTTGAAGCGTGCACTTCCTGTTGAATTATTCAGTGCATTTCGATAGATTCAGGCTCATCATCTGTCAACTGGGCTAAAAACTACGCTAAAGATTTTTTATAATTCCCTAATTCATCATTGGACATTAAATCAGTGTGCGCCACAGAAGTTCTCGTCAATTAGAGAATTGAAAGCATGGCGTATAAGTCTGTGATAGATTTGCATAGCTGATCTTGAACTTCTGGTCCCTCCCAAAGAGTGCTGACAGTCGTGAATGGAAATTATTTCGCGACCTTTTTTATGAAAGCCTAAAGTATATAACCTGGAGGATTATTTTAAACATCAAAGGAAAATTCAGAATTTACTTTCGTTTTTTTCGTCTATCATCATCTCTTGAAAACCAGATTCAAATTCAAGAACAACTCACTAGACAATATTTTTCACTGTGTTTCACAGAGATTAAATATCGTTTTATGATATTGATGGTAATTTTCAATTTTTAGTTGAATTTAAGAATGTCCACATTTCTTTGCTGTATTTCTTGCAGCATCCTTTATCAGCGGAGAATTAGTTTCGGCTCTCTACTTTGTTCACTCTCTCATCTGACAACGCGAGAGAGGGAGAGAACAGGGGCAGTAGGAGGCTATGCAGGTCTCGATGTCAATTTGGTGGNTTAATTGATGCGCTTTTTTGTTTTCATCAAACGAAAAGTTGCGCGAGAAGATGACGATGAAGCTAAGAAGCGCATACAGCTGTCGCACAGCTGCCGTAAGCTCACAAGTGCAATCTCTGGTCACGAGTTTTGGAGTCATCATATGCAAACTTGGTGTTAGCCAATTCTTTTTCACGTGTCTGATGCCATTAGTGTGTATCCTTCACCTGCTATTTGGCCTTCGTTAAATTCTTCTCGAAAATTGTGCGCTGTGCATAATATTGCATAGCTTAGTGAAAGTTTCTGGTAGCCTCTTCCGCGTATCAGTTTACATACTACTTTTGTTGTATCATATTTGTAAGCGCCATGCATTAAAAGTTCTTTCGTTATCGAGTTGCATACGTATCCTCTACAGAACGAATGATGCCTTCAGTGTGCGTCTTTTAACTTTTAAAGGTGAATTCAGTTGTCTTTCTGTAATTCTACAATCTTCAATTGAAAGCATCTATTTGACAATAGAAATATTGTACGCGTTTTGTTTAACTGTTACCTTTGTGATCTTTTTACGACAAAACTGTGCATTCATCTCTTTTCATGGTCTTTCCTAATCCCTCCTGTAATTGATAAAGCTTAAATAAATGCCCCTCGATCTTATTTCTTATTAAATTCTACCTCCATTTTTTTACGTATCTATGCCAATTTCAGTAGACGTGAAACAGACATGACTGTATTAGGTTTATCGCTGGCATCATCTCTTCATAGTTTGATGGAGCAAGCTGATATCATAAGCTCGAGTGCCACGGCCCGGCAGATGCGTCCGGGTTCTTTTAAAAAAATAGCCAGACTAAAAATATAATCTTGAAAGAAAAATTCAAGAAATTGAGAAACCGAGATGCTCTTCATTAAACTGGAGCATGACCGTGCAATAACTCAAGCTCTGTTTTTGGTCAGGAACCAAAAATTTAGATGGAATTTTGTAGCATGTTATTTACATTTATTAAAATATTTTCCCCACATCAGCTTCATCTCCAGTCGTTTGAGAAAATGAACTAATGCTGCGGATGAAATCTTTCACATTGGGTGTACATGTTTTGAGGGTTAATGAAATCCAGCGCAGAAAGTTTAACACTTTTTTATTCATAATGTCAATGACCGTAGAACTTTATTCAGAAAATCTGAGTGAAAATGAAATGCTGTATAATTGGAAGCAGTTCCTGCCCAGGAAGATCTTTCATGAATGCCAATCAACCCACAATATTCTGCTTCCATTCTACGGATCATGTCTTGCACTTTATGTAACTGATGAGAAGGAAGTGAGGGTGTTTTTAAATGTCAAAGAATAAAATGAAAACATGAATATTCTCGGAATCTGAATTCATTTGAAATGCAATTTTATTACACAATAATTTAATCTTAAACACTTTCCATAGCTCACACGCAAATCACGTTTTGTGCTTCTCTTGTTTTCAAACTTGATGCACCCAAGTCATTGTTCTGGTTTGTGCATGATAAGCTGTAACCTTATTCTCTGAGAGGGAATGTAAAAGTTAATTAATGAATAAAGTTGGTTCATTTTATGGTTGTTGTCCATAAGGGAACGGGAAACCTTCTGATTTAATTTAGTTCACAGTTTTTTGTTTGAAGGAAATCATTTGCGAAAGTGAACCTTTCATTATCAATGTACGAGTAATATTTCAGCAGTTTTTATTTTCCAGAAGTTTGACTATATAAGATTGGTCTATTGTGACACGTAGCTCACCCCTCCAAATTTAGTTCTTGTCTTACGAAGGAATTGATGTACATGCACATAAAAACATAAAAATCGATACTGCATCTATGGTGCTGACGATTTTTCTGATTTCAATAAAAAGCTTTCATTTGAATTCTCTCTCTTGTTTGGAAAACGCTTATGAAAATGCTGTAACAAGTTAAATTTAGTTCATTTGTGAGATTTTTTTAGATCTGTGAAGGCATAAGGAATATCGAATATATCACGTTTAGCCTCCATGGTCCCCATGAATTATTACTCGAAATATGAAACTCTGAACTGGCATTTAGGCGGTATAATTGCGTAGTCAATGGAGTGCGGAGATGTATGATTCCTTGCGTGGGGGTACTGCCGAGATGCCCTGCAATTGCCTATTTGAATAAGGTTTCTTTGAATACGAGCATCAAAGAAACAACTCGTGCAATCTCAGTTGCTCGATTGCACTACGATCATCAATCTACTGTTACAAATTAGAGCGGACGTAATTTACGTTGAGACTCGAATGCGAAGTTTATTGACATGTGATATTGTTGCAAGGATTTCCTGACGTTTGCATTCATCATACCAGAAAAGTTTAAAGAATGATTTACGTTTTCTAGCATTTCCAGATGCCTTGATCTGTTAGCTCTTTCTAAACGGCAAGAAATATGACACCTACGCAAATCTTGCTGTGGTGAATGTTGCGAGCAATACACGTTGTCTTGCGATTGGATGTTTTTGTTCCCGTTGTGTACCGTGGTTGATTTATTGAATGCAAGTCCATTGATCTGAAGCTCTGTAACATTCCCAGAAATTTTCCGATGCAGAACAATTAATGGTGCCAAGAGATATTTATGCACTGCTGCTTTAATTATTATCGAATTCACCTGATAACTTTGTGTCAATTTTGTTAAACGCACTGGTTTCCAACGTTAATGAATTATTTTACTTATGTTACCAGATTATTATGATTACATACGATTATTTTAAGAGATATTTCTCAGACAATCTCATCGCCGTGAAGCTTCATTTATTTTTCATATTGACGGTTTTTTCTATATTATATTTTGGTTTCTGAACATATTTTTTTAATTTTATCACATCATAAGAGTGACATAAATAGTTACTTGACCATGGAAAGACACACGAATCAAATGCCTGATTTAATTGCTAGTGCTCTGCGGCTGTTGTCGTAGCAACAGCGTATTACAAAATTAGCCACTATCTTGGCGGTCAACTTTAAAGTTCTTATGATCGTTACCACTGGAAAAATTTTGCACGGAATACGTCAGAAATGTGTCAGCCTAAACGTTGTCTAATTGTTGCGAAGACTTGAGATGCAGTTCAAAAGCTCACGTTGGTTGGTTGAAAATGGCCAAAGTTCCAAAGTCTTATGTACAGAAGCGGAAGCTAATTAAAATGTTTGAGGAAAATCCACAATTCCAAATTTTTATGTGTAAAAAAAAAAACAATTACTAATTTAAAAAAAATGATTGTTTACGTCTAACGAAAGTTTTTCTACCACGACGTCATGGGATATTTCAAGTCCAGCCAAATATTTTTCAAACTCAAGCATTTGAAAATTCTTTGCAAAAACTTAATGTCGATTGCTTGCATAGACGTTTTTTTCCTCATAGAAAAATATTTCGGGCGGCTTCACATGTACGAATTCTGTCATGAAACTCTTTTGGAGAATGCAAGTATTGGATCTATGAGAATTAGTGCTCCTGGGGAGACCATCAGACGTGTCGAACTGACGTTTAGGTAGGCCTTCTTCTTGTTAAAAATAACACAAATAGGTTCTTTGTTTCGTTTCGAACCAGTTTTTCAGTTCACTGCTGTCCTTTCGTCAGTCACTATTACTTTCTTCATCAATGTTGCACAGCAGAATGTCCCTGCGTGCTTTTTCGGAGGCCACATCTATAGAACAGTCGGGTCGGTTCAAGCACTCAACATTCCACTGCCATTATTACCGGCGCCAGTAAAAATTCCTGGCATGCGTCGTGGAGGGTTTGGAAATTTTCTATAAGATTGTGTCAATGCTTATTTTTCCTGACGAGGGTCTTCATTCGAAATTTTTTAACCCAAATTACGTGAATGTCCTTTCGCGCTCTTTAGATAGCTTTTTGCTGCAAGTACTCGCCTAATGGATTTTTGTAGTGATAGTTGCTTGCAAGGTCGCTCGCTATGAATAAATCGCTACACGCTGAAAATTATTTCCAGATTTTATCCGATTAAATGTTAGTTAAAACCGCATTAACCACAACAAATGCATTTCAGAGAAAGCAATTACTATTTTCAGATTATCTCGGTTTAGTTATTAACTCTAATGGTTGTTCTCACTAACGTACCTTAGTATATTTATTAGCTCAAATAGCTGGTCTCACTTACCTTAGTACATTAATTAGCTCAAATGGCTGGTCTCACTTACCTCAGTACATTTATTAGCTAAATGGCTGGTCTCACTTACCTTAGTACATTTATTAGTTCAAATGGCTGGTCTCACTTACCTTAGTACATTTATTAGTTCAAATGGCTGGTCTCACTTACCTTACCTTAGTACATTTATTAGTTCAAATGGCTGGTCTCACTTACCTTAGTACATTTACCGACTCAAATGGCTGGTCTCGCGCGACCAAATTTCACTCGCCATTTTCCCAGAGGCCGCCGGCACGGTCATGTCATATTTATACACGAAGTTGAGAGTAATCGGTTCGATGGTCGAGGGTCGAGCATTAAAAATAATTCAGGGCTGCAGAGTACCATCGGGGGGAAATTAATTGAGCTACCAGATTCTTGAGGCTGCCATTAAAACGCTAGATAATTCGAAGAGTTCTTCTTAACACGAAATGGCCGATGAGTGGCTTGTTTACGGCGGGTTGGCGAGAGCAGAACTGCGGCCGCGGCACTCCGACAATGGCGGCTAGGGCTTTTAAACTCATCACCAGAACCAAAAGGAGCTCTTTAGGTATGTTATCAATGCGGCAACGGCGTCGTTCTTTTGCTATTTTCCCCGAACGTTCGCGTATCGAACGGACGATGCGCATGGAAAATAATACGATGTTGATTATGAGGATTTGGTCTTACGGTTGCTTTCGCGTGATAGCTTTGTGAAGGGCGAAAACAAATATTAATGAATACGAAGCCATTGATCAGATATTTTTTGACTAGATAAACTGACACCGTATTTAATTTATTTTGTTAGTTAGGATTAAATCATTAGAAATTCGTGCATAGGTCGGGAGACGGTCGAATGATTTAGTTTGTTATTCAGGTATCCAAGATAAATGCGACTTTTAGCCACTGATCTCATACAATCTATTGGAATTCAGAAAGTTTCTTCAGAATATCCTAATTGAATTCACGCTGTAATTGGACAGGGAGATTAGAACGATGTTTTGCTCGGTCGCTTCAAATATCCTTCTGAGATTTGCATTTGGGTATTGTTATTGCAAGTAATTTCGTTAAGCATGCACGAACGGGAATGTTGAATCAACATTTTGTGTATGGAGGACATTTGCATGACGTTCAAGTGGTGACACCCTCTCGAACTCGCGATTTCTCATACATGCTTCCAATGACTGGAACAACCATTTGATGTGTTTAGTTTCCCTGAAATTTGCAATTGGATTTGTTTTGTTACATAGTTTAGATGATCGCCGCGATGCAAATGAAAGTTGTTTGCTTGAAGTGTAATCCAATTTTATATTCATTACGTTGTTGCTGTTGATTGCATGAATCATTTGGCGCACTGGAGGGAATTTGATGATGCATGAAAATGAAGTAAGTATATGAGCGCACCACAGTTGCAATCAATAATTTTCTTTTGAGGAATGACTATGGAAATTAAAGCTACTAAGGTGAAAATGTGAGGTCCCGGGCTGAAAATTAGAAAGGCCTTCTACTTCTTTGAATTGTACAGTTTTTTTTTCGTTCTGTCATGGACCATATTTTCTCGGTTCATACCGTCCTCTGTTTTAGCACTTATCACTTTTTTGTCAAATTTCATCTCTCTTCAATAATTTATTTTCCATCTTACCATTTCGATGCACAAGAGACCTTGTGCAGTGAAGCACCTTGTTCATCGATTCCCATTTCTTCTAATACTAAACTAAATGGTGCCTTTTCCTTTCTCTCTTTGGGACATCTTTCTTGTAGTTAGGGAGGCTTCAACTAACTTATTTTTGGTCTAATATAATCTATCTCACATTTTGATTTTAAAGGAAATGATTTTAGTTAAAGGAATAAAACAATGCCTAATCACTTTGGCCATTCTTTTTATGTATTTTTTTCGAATGTCTTATGATTCTTATACAGCCAAACAGAATAGGAGCTGTAAAATTTATAAAGAAGTCACCCTAAAAGACAAAATCCAAGCAAAAGAAAACAAAGGATTAGGGAAGTTCATGGACAAGAAGTTATATGAATGTTATCCCTCTCCAAAAATGATCCTGAAAATGACCTTGTAGTTTTATTTGTTCTCATAAACAAACACAGCCTCGCCATCTCACTAGTGAGCCAAACGAGTCCGAAGAATTGTGGTCGGTTTGGAAAGACAAATCTTGACTTCAAAACAACCGACAGAAAAACTGAAAGCCGAATGGCAGTCATTTTATCGTCCTTTTGGGAACAGTTTTAAAGAGTGTTTTGGCGGAAGAAAATGGCCAACACTCCTAAGTTTTTCCGGCATATCCGGGACGAAATCCTTGAAATCGTTGTCGAGAAAAGGATATCGGTGTGTATCTTGTATAATGAATTAATGCTACATTTGAATATTTCATTTCCCGCTAGTGCAACCTACCAGACAATATGAGCTTAGATAACTGATGAGTGCCTGCAGCGCACTGTCGAATTCAAATCATGGCAAAATTTATGCGACCTTGGCGCTTCCAGGGGAATTATGTGAGGTCCCAAGATAAAGGTTAGGAAGGCCTTCCTTTGGTTGAAATAGAATAGTCGTTTGTTTAGTTAAGAATCATTTTTTTGATTCATTGCAACCCTGTTTTCAGCACTTACTACTTTCTTCTTCAACTTTTGTTCCAAATACTTCTTTCTCAACTTCTTCTTTCTATGCATTTTGTGTATGGATTCCGCATTTCCTGAAGTCCAAACTAAATGGTGCTTTCTTCCTTCCTCTTTTTGAACATCTTTGCTATGGTAAGGGAGGCTGAAACTAACTTATCAATCAATCTTTCCTCTCTTTGGAACGCCTTTGTTCCTATTAGGGAGGAAATTGAAGGAAAACTTTTTAAACATTCCCGAGAAGTTTTAACGCTTCTCTCGCTCAGGTGTTGTGAAAATTATGCATAAGAAAAAAACGTGAACTTCGGACCCATTTATTTCTCAATTTCGTTAAGATCTCAAAGTTTATTCTGCTCTGTGAGATGGCATTTAATTAATCACAGACGAAAGTACAAATTATTAGTGTGTGCTTGGAATAATTTGAAAGTCTCATGTCGAGCGTCTTGGTCGTGACGCTCTGCGAAGGGTCCCACAAAAACTCAACTTGTCTGGACTGATTGATTTTCCAATACCCATACCAGGTGAGGAAGCTTTTGATATATATACTGTACATATATACAGGGTGTTTCAAAAATACACGGCA
>JACJUY010003494.1:54493-75543 GCA_014220935.1 Platorchestia sp. MABIK
TGTGCAGTAGATTTGTTTTGCCTTGAGATAATTGAACAGCTTCTGTCGAACTAGAACTAGGTTACCTGCAGTCTTTCGATGGTTGTGCACAAAGCGTGCTGCTGAGTATTCCAATGTCTAGCAACTTTAAATCCAGACGTTATCGTGGCAAATAACTTCTCTCCGCGCTCTATTGTTGACTTTGATATATTATCCCATTTATTTTGATTTAATGTACATTATTTTCAATAAAAATACTAATTTTTATACTATACGCAGTTCATAACATCCGATGCCTGAATTTCTCGAGTGTGAATTACCACCCGCTCACTTTAGGCGTGTAGGGAGTCCGCGTTATTAAAATTTGTGTTTAAATTACCAAATTAGGGATCACATTCTAATGGAATTTTATAATTATATATTTTTTTATATAATTTATAGTTATTTATTCACCAAGCATTTTCCTCTTTTAGTAGAGAGTGGCTGAGTATCATTGACATGATACTTTACAGGGGATGTAGATGATAGGGGTTCCCCAGGCCCCTAGTCACGCCCGAGCTTTAAGGCCTTATTTTCCTCTCGTTTAGTGCCCAGGTAACATTCCTTGAGGACAGTGACCACACTGCAGGCAACGGCCCTGATTTGCCGCGTCTGCGTTTTTCACGCCAACCGCTGTGTACAGGGATCGAACCCGTGCATGAAGCACAGAACGCAAGCGCTCTGGACACTCGGCCACTTCGAGGCCTAGTGTATCATATTTATATAATATATAATTTGATGAAGAATTTAATGAATTATTTTTATTTGAATATCTTCAACGCAGTGGTCAACACCAGTCACTGAAGGAGCAGGTGTGTATCTCACGATCTGAAGCCAGACGAGTTCCTCACTCTGACATCGCCCTCTCTTTTATTCAGATAGAACGCGAACAAAGAAGCTTCATTTTTCCTAGCCGGCTCTGCCTTACGACGAGCGTGCCACACGTCTTCACACTGCAGTATATCCGCCAAAATATGGCATTTCTGCCCGACTTATACGGTGGCGCAATGCTGCCGCAAGCTGGTGGAAATCTTGACAATGTTTTATTCCACATCCCCCGGGTGACACCAATCTTGACCCACAATCGGAGCTTCGCTCTATTGAATATTCTGGAGGCTGTTGTATCTTACGACCATCAATTCCTTAACGTCTCCATAGAGGCGTATATTTAGTCCATAAAAACTCCCTTGCGATGCTGCACCTCCTCGCGTCTGAAGGAAGACAACGACTTTTGCACTCATGAGTCGTGGTCTTGCGGACTGGAAACTGCGCCAAAAAATTGGAAACTGAAAGTGGCTGGAAAAAACTAGAAAAGGCCAAAGACTTAAAGGAAATTGGAAAAGACCATTGAATGAAAAAACTGGAAAAGACTGAAGACCGGTAAGAAATTGGAAAAGGCAAAGACTGGAAAAAACTAGTAACTGGGCAGAAAAACTGGAAACTGGAAGGGACTGGAAAGTAACTGGGAAATCAAAACAGGCCATTGTAAAACAGGACCCAATATTTAAAGGCCGAACAGAGATAGACCTTCTTCTGGGTGAAGAACTAAAGTTTTTCTTAATAAAATTTAGCCATAAAAAACACTCAATTTTTGGTAACCCTGCATAGTTACCACATACTGAGTGGTCTTAATAGTCAAATTATTCATGGGAACCGTCAAATTTAAGAATTTTAGTAGGAAGACAATACGGCTACTTTTTAGAAACTTGTGAAGACGACATGTCTAATGTTATTTGACACCAACCACTTTTATTTGGGAGCTAAATGTATTTTGTTTGACTTAGTGCACTTTTCACGAAACTCACGCGTGTCTCATCAGAATCTGCTAAGCTGCTCGATAATATTTTTAAGGCAGATCCAACTGATTTTCTCTCCGGCATAACTTCCGACTTATCTGACAGTTTCCCAGATTTTCTCAACAAGAAAAATGTCCGTAGTACTTGTTCCAACACACAGGTTGAAACTTAATCATATCGTTGTGTAAATGAATATAATTTGGGATCAATGCGAACTGTTATAGAGGAAATAATGCCATCATTGGACATCTATCAAGAGGAAAATAATGCAATTAACATTGATGAAGCAATGCTAAATTTAACTAAAATTATAACAGTTGCATATAATCAGTGTTATCCAATCATCACTCATACAATTTCACCGAAAAATAGACAAAAGCCATGGATTACTGAAGGCATCGTGATCAGTACAAGGAAACGTCAAGCATACCTAGCCCTACTCTACGAAGGATGAATCTCTAAAGAAATGTATAACAGATTCGGGAATCGAGAGACGAATCAAATACGAACATGGAAAAAACTACTTCACGCACAAATTCACTCAATACAAAACTGAAATAAGGAAAACTTGAGGCTTTCTTGATTCATACTATAAACCGATAATAATGCTACGAAAACAATCAAGTCCATCGTTCAATATAATGTAAAATATCACGAGAAGGAAGATATTGCAACAGTGTGTAACAACTTTTTTGTAAACATAAGGAAAAATATAGCTGATAGTATTCTAGTGAACCTACTGATCACTTGTAACACATGGACCATGTCCGTGATCACAACTGTTTTTTAATGCCAACTAATTCCTCCGATGTAATTGTGTGCATAAACAACTTGAAAAATAAATCAAGTGGAATAAAAACTTCTCGGTCAAAGTTCTTAATGCTATAACTGATATAATAGCACCGTTCGTCTCTAAAATTATTAACCAGACATATTTCCAGGGCGTTTTCCCGAATGCTCTCAAAATTGCCGGAGTGAAACTTGCATTAATTCCCCTCAGGGGGATACAACTATTGTATCTATGGGAATTAGCGCTCCCAGGGGTAAATGTGTGGGGGCCCGAGCTGAGAGTTAGGGAGGCCTTCTTTTGGTTGAAATAAAATATTTTTTTGCAATGTTAAGGACCACCTTTTTCGGTTCACTGCTGTCCTGTTTTTCAGCACCCACTACTTTCTTCAACTTTTATCTTGTTTCATGAACTTCTTTCTCATCTTACTGTTTCTATACACTTTCTGCATAGATTCTGCATTCCCTAACATCCATACTAAATGGTGCTTTCCTCCTTCCCTCTTCGATACGCTTTTTTGTGGCGGTTAGGGAGGCTTGAACGAACTTATAATCTTATCTTATCAAACTTGCATTGTCAATTATAGACCTGTTTCTGTATTACCAATTATGAGTAAAATATTGGAGAAAATAGTATGAGAAGAAGTCAATTTTTATTTTGAACAAAAATCGTTTGTCTACGATGAACAATATAGTTTTCGTTCGAAAAAATGAACAATACAGGCTGAATTGAATCATTTACAATACCTTTACTCGAATATAAATTATGGAAAGCTTGTTTGCTCCGTTTTCTTGATTTTTGAAAAGCATTCTATCGAGGGGACAATAACATTTTATTATCAAAACTGCAGTTTCGGCATTAGAGGAGTTGCACATGATTCGTTCAAATCATACTTAACAGTTCTGAAGCAATATGTTGGCATTGACTATGTACAATGTGGACTGCTGACAATTAGCCGTGAAGTACCACAAGGGTCTGCTCTTGGGCCTCTATTTTTTTATCTTTGTTAATGATAGTGTTAAATTTATTTTATTTTTCAAATTCATGCTTTTTTGCCGATGACAGCAAACTCTCTGTGGCTCTTTCAAATGAAAATCCAATTTTAATTGCCGAGAGCGTAAATTATGAATTGCAAAAGGTTTCAATGTGGCTTAAAGCTAATAAAATATATACCTCAACACAAGGTTACTCGTTTATCAGGCAAGGAAGCATTAGTGATGATTAACAATTGTGTGTAACATGTTGTATAAACGTTTGAACGATGGGCTTAGGTTTAAAAAACTATTCTTTCACGGACGAACAATTTAAAGAATTACTAAGACAACAGTATCACGGATCCTCGATTTGAACGCGGATTTAGCTATCTTTGGATCAAACACGTGAAGGGAACGAGTACGAACCAAAGAGCAATGTAATGTAAGTCATTCTTTGGAAGTTGACTACAGGCTGATTTTCGAAACGTTCAAACAAATGAATAAACATTTACAGATATTCTTATTTCTGTCGCTCTCCAGGGACGGAATACTTTCAAACCCTAATGGAATTGTGTAGAGGTTACATTTTTGTCTGAGTTACAGGCAGAAACGTGTACCCGGTGCATGTCAGATGCTAACATTTGCTGCTTATTCTTTCCAATTTTGTTTGCGCGTCGGTAACTTAGCAGCCACAACTTCCGTTCCTAGGGAAAAATTCTGGAGTATATTTCAGCAACATGCACATCAATTCAACAAAAAACAGCATCCCTAAAAGACTTTGGACATTCGGCTTGGCATTGCACAACGAGTTTTGTTGGAAAATAAAATCCCCATGGGGATGTGCTGTCTCTCTTGGAACCTGGCTCCAATTTTTATCATCTCGGGCATTTGTTTAGCATGCACTCCTAATTTTTGGTGAAAGTGTTTAATATATTCTCGTTTATTCAACGGACAAAATGGAATCACAATAAATGTTTTTGAACCAGAAAAACAGACTACAGTGAAATTTTTCTCTCAGCGTCACAAACTGGTTAACGAGAGGTGGAGTCACGGAGACGTGTCTCGAAAATTAGTATGCGGTTGGTGTGTTTTATAAATCGCCTGAATTACACTTTGAAGAAGAAATCCACTTCGTTATTCGTAATTGGGAGGCTAAGCAGTTAACGGAGTGGAAAGTTCCAGAGCTGTGTTTCTTGGTCCTCCTTCTTGGACGCGGACTTAATTTTTATGAGTTTGGGCCTTATTTCGTAATTGCATTATTTATCAGGAGGACGCTTGTACAGCTCGTATCTCAAAGAATTAGAGCCTCGCTCCGCCGCCTCGGCGTGAGAAGAATTACTAAATGTGGGCAGGCAAGAGAATCATGGCCGGAACATTTTGTATCGAAAATTTAGCTTCACGGGATAATGGAGCTCGGAGCACCTAAACAAGAGCCAGTAAAAATTGTTCAAACAGTGATTGCCTTTCGCTGGGGTATATTTTACCTTTTCCTACAGTTTATGCAGAGCTAAGCGTATATGAGATCCCTAGAGTCGTAAACGTCGTATAGAGCGAAAACGCGTTTTGTATGCCACCGTCATCCCCAAACCTTCCTCTGTCCGGAAAGTGAGGCTCAAGTACAGAGAGGTAATCGCAAAAACCTTTCTTTATTTGTTGATATGATACATAAGTTTCAAAGTCGCTAAACTTTGAGCCAATTTTTATCACTTTCGTTTCAAAAAGCGAAGCTGAATGATTCTAGGGGACTCGTGCAATCCTCACACAGCCGATACACTGGAATGTTTCGGTTACCACCACCACGGGCGCGCTTGCAGCCATTTGGCGGTGACGCACCGAAGAGATGATACACTTACAGCAATGCTCGTAGTTGTTGTGGTCCGTGTGTCGTGTCTTGGCTACTTCAATGCAAGATCGCCATGCCCAGGGTTTTTATGAGCAAGCAAGTAACCTGGTAAACCACGAGAAAAACCTTAATTGCTTGTTCACCGAGACGCTTGTGACGCTTGCTCACTAAGAGTTGCGCAAGATTTCTCTACGGCTGTATGTGTTGCAGCGCTCAGTTTATTTTCGTGTTCTATAACGAGCCGTTTACTCGGAGCGCAGAGTTGCAAAGGCAATGATTCGCGACTACGGCTGAACTCATCGACTTGGTATATGAATCATTTTGCACTTTTTGGGACTGAATTGGGACCGTAAAAAAATCACTAGACTTGTTCTAAGTCATACATGAATTCACCCGGATCAAGTCAGAATTGCTTTTCATTCCGTGGAGACTGAATCTGAGAAGCATTTGAACTTTCAAAGATTTGAATCGGATTGATTCATTAGTTCATGTGAATAGAATTGAACTTAAATAAGTTATTCTCAATGTAAAATAAAAAAACTATGTATTTTAGGTGAGTGAACCTGGATAATCATAAACTCTGAAAGATTGGATAGGTATAATTTTCTGAATATTAGGACATTGAATCGAGATAAATCAAAAATGCCGAAAGATTCAATGGGAATTCTTGTACCCTTCGTTGCCGTTCCTGAATTACTATAGAACGAAATCAAAATCGGGCTAACGGAACTTAGTGGCAGCTCAGTCTGCAACCGATAAAAAAAACAGAATTTTCTGGTCAGGACGCAGCAAGAGAAATGAAAAGTTAATACCGATAAAACAATATTTTTCTCGTGAGTTTTATAAGTTACTAGATCCTCTGAATATAATTCATGAACATTGCTAGATACATGATTTGGAAGTTTGAAATTCCAAGAGTGGCTTTAAGAGAAATAAGAAAATTTAAAACGGCAATAAGCGTACTCGTGTTCTGAAAATTAAAGTACAAACTTTATTTAGACCAAAGTCGGCTCTGGAAATATGAGAAGCGCCTCAGAAAAAGACAAAGAATAGAAAAAGTGATAAAATAGAAATAAATAAACAGTTAGAACAAAACAAAAATACTCAGGTACTGAGGTTGACGCTACAGCGAACATGACGCTACGCACAGGTGGTGATCATTCACTTACTGTATTTATCTCTGCGTCATGAGAGTAACTGTTATCTTGCTTTCAAATGATCCAAGAAGCCAACAATTTAAACTAACTGCCTCATGAAAGAAGGCAAGGGGCGCGGTATTGCCGACATAGCGAACACTTTCATCAGTGGATGTGTTGGACAACATTTGGTATATTTTCACCACAATCCGAGTCAATTTGACCTGAAAAGGTATTATGGCATGCAGCTCTTGCATTGCTGTCTATTCAAACAATCACAATTAAACATTTCCTTTGCAGTGGAAGCGGCGATGTGCGCCAGAGAATATTTGAGAGGATTTTTGAGTGTTAAGATTCATAGAATTTTGAAAGGGGAACTTTCCTTCAAAGAAATCCAAAACAGTGTCTCGTTTTAACAGATTTTGAAAAAGCTGTGATGAGACGTTAGCTTCAGGATTAATTTTAAGGGCTAAAATTGTTTTGTAAAAGGAAGCGTTGATAATGTACGTTAATCTAAATAAATATCTAGTGTTTAATGCGTTTTAGAACATCAGTGTTTCTGAAATTTGTCAAAAAAGACAACGTTTGCATTCTGTCGTCGTATGACTCACCAATTCTCCGCATACTTGGTTTGTTTCTCATCGTCGTTGTCAATAAGACTTAAAAGTACGTACATCTATGCAAGAGCTAAAAGTACAGTACGGACACCTATGTAAGAATTAAAAGTTCAGTACGGACACCTATGTAAGAATTAAAAGTTCAGTACGGACACCTATGTAAGAATTAAAAGTTCAGTACGTACACCTATGTAAGAATTCTAACGCAGCATGTACTGTACTTTGAAAATATGCTGCAGCGTAGTGTTATTTGTCAAATAAGCCTTAAAACGTCGAAGCGAAGTTCATTTTTAGATCAATAGCTTGGTATTTTCCATTGCCAGACCGACGAACCGCGCCGCTTCCGTCATTTCCAGCGACTGGGTTTCTATAGTTACTGCTCCGTGCTAGAGCATCTGAGTACGTGAAAACTTATCTGGTATCAGCTAGGAATTTCTGACTACTTGTGGTAAAAACTAACGCCTTCCATTAATTTTATGATGAGCTTCATATAAATAACATTTAATTCTTGGCTTCTGCGTAAAGCCAATTTATACGGCCTAACGCATCAGCTGAGAATTTCTGACCATTTATGGTAAATACTAATGTCTTCCATGAATTCTGTGAGGAGTACATATTATTAATAAGATTCAATTCTTAGCTTCTGCTCAAAACCAATTCGTATAGATGAAGAGTTTTCTGATGTGTACCTTTGGTATTTAAGATAATGAGTTGCGGATGCAAACAAAAAATGTTTCAAGGCCGTAACAGCTCATTACGGGACCTCTCAAATTTTTTTCATATATTAAATGCTTGCCTATATTGCTTTAAAATATCTAAAGCGTGTCTTTTCGTCTCTTTGAAAAATTCCTTGCATCTTTCTGAGGCAAAAAAATACTTGCAGCTAGTCGCCCTAAGACACCTTCAGGGGTTATTTAACATTTTTGGGACTCCGAGACATTGATTTTCTATCAACTCTCGCAAACTTCCGCCGGGGGCAGGTAAGCTAAGGAGGAAACTTTTTCTTTCTGTTTGGTTTCAAGAGAACCGAGAAGAGTCTGTGCAGGGAGGCTCGTTAGTGCAGTTAAGTGCTGGAGAATAGACACGCAACTTCAATGGGCCATTAACGAACCTAGACAGGATCCTGTAGATCCGAGGGCTGACGAGCAGAAAAGAGCCGAGCATGCCAACCTAAATGAGCAATCAAGCTAAATTCACAAAAACGGGAAAAGGCGGCAGTTACTCGATGACGTCATCAGGCTGCTGTGATGGGTGCGACCCATGGTCATTGATATGAGACCACATGATCGAGGATTACTTATTGTTTTCAAAGTAATACTTTGATAATTATAATACTTTGACCATGATAATACTTTGATCATAATAATAAGACTTTGATGATAGTAATAATACCTTGATTATAGTAAGTATTATTGTTAGTGAAGTATGATTGTTATTAAAGTAATTAATGAACCATTCAAGTGGAAAATGATGGATCAATTTTCAAACCAAATCTAGGACTTGGTAAAATCTGAGGTCCATTAATAACACATGTATCCTGAATGAGATTTTGGAAACGTGAAGTATTAATGTTAATGAAAAATAATGAAAAATACGAGTGCAATTAACTGTTTTGTATACTGACTCGTAAATAATTCATGGAACGAAATAAGAAATTTGTTTTATTTGTTCATTTGAGTAGCACCATGCTTGAATATACCAAACATTTTACACAGAAATAGAGTTGTAAATGATATAAATAAATAAAATGATATACTGAAGGAGCGTCCCATGTAAGTTATTTTGTATACAATCGTCTTTGATCTTAACGAGGTTACTTCCGCTTCAATATAAATAAACTTGACGTTGTTGTCTTTTCCATTGCAAAGGCACAATTTGAGTGAATTTTCGGCTGCTCAATATTCTTCGGAATTTATTGGCTTTTAATTCCGTTCTGAGATTTCAGTAAACAAATTTTGTGGTTTAATTTTATCTCTTAATTAAACAGCGCCCTGTGGCTCACGACAATGCAAATGCAGCACATGAAGTATTCATACAGAAAGCCAAATTCATGTTCTAGCATTAAGCCAATGTTCTTTTCGTCATGCATCGTGCTGCTGCTGTAATAGGTAAAGCATTCATGATACAGAAATTCAATTTAACGCTCGGTGTGATGCTAATGTTTCTTTTAATTTTGCCTTCAAAAGGTTAAAGCTGGTTTTCTTCCGTTGGGTATTACTTGTCGTCTGACCTACTTGATATATCGGCGATTGTAGTATCAACAATATACTAAAAAATAAGTTTTCGTTGTGCTTTTAACGAATTAGTTTTACTTGACCCTGTTTTCATTTTTGACCTTATATCCAGGCTGATGCTTAGGGTGTATGAGGGTCTCAATTTAGTGATGTAAAACAGTACGAATCCTTCCAAGTGCAGTTTGATTACAACCATCTTTCTGCACTGCTCTCCCTGTAAAATGTAGTTTACGCTTCTGAAAGTAAAAATGAAACTTAACTAAAAAAACATCTGTAAATCGGCGCAGAATATTTAGTTCAGCAAGAGCAAAAGCTTCAGTTGGGGATGATCGTATCGCTTGGATTTCTTAGGATTAATTATTCACGAACCGTTTCACTTTCATTCTAGAACATGCGTTCAATGCCAGGCCTTCCTGTTCCTATACGACCGCACCAGTTTATAACGCCAGTGACATTTACCTGAGTACACTACACAGCTCGGCAATTTACGAGTCTGTTTCCAATTTAGGATCTCCCATTTTTGCAAGGCTTCTGAAGCTGTAGTCGAGAGATCTAGGAAAGCTGGAAATCTTTTGATTTTTGTACGAGCGCAAGGCTTCATATGGGATCACCTTGGCCTTTTGGGACCACGATGGCATCGATACTTCTCCGGGCCAGGCCTGGCCTCTGCATAACTGCCCCGTAGGAAGCAAGTCCACTAAAGGTCCGGTAATTTATGGGGCTCTCTATTGCCCAAATTGTGAGGCCACCGCCACTGATGGAAGCAAAAAAGAAAATTCGGGCGCAACGTCTTGTGGTGCTCGTAGGAGACATGCTGCTTTGAAATATATGTTCCATGCGAATTGAGAGTTATGTAAAAAAAACTTGGAATATTCACTAACAGTCCTGTGAGTACATGTTGGGGGGTATGAAAGTGAGTTGTTTCTTAGTTTGTATCTCGTATCTATGCAAGCTTGGGAAGGTTCGAGCTTAGAACGACTATGATTTTTCTAAAACATTTTCGAAATATTTATGTATATTTCAATGAAGAAATCGTTCTAAACAAGCACAGTTGTTTTTCAATCTATTAGCTTACATTGTTTTAGCTTAAGTATTTCTTACATACGGTATATTGTAACAGCTCAAATTTTGATAAAGAATTAATAGCCCGACGATTTTATCTCTCATAGAGCAGATAGAGCATTTCAGTGCAAACGATACATTTAACTCTATCTCACTGTTAGACAACTATCATATTGTTCGTAGACATGGGGTTATTTACAACTTATTCTCAGATACCTCCTTCATCCGTTGATGACCAGGTTCCGGCATCACAACCACTTTGGTCGCAGAGATTAAGTTTTCGTTTCGTGCCTTAATGGTCTAGTGGCTGAGTTTTTTGACTCTTCTGCGTAAAGTGGCTGTTCTATCAAAAATTTGAGTGCCAATTCCTCAATCAAATTTCATGAATATGATTAAGTATTATTGCCAATTAGTCTCAGTAACGGTTCATCTGAGTCTTGAAAAGGCTTTTATTCTTTACTGTATTCGTTGGGTGTGTCCACAAATGCTTAAGTCAACACATTGGATTAAACATCTCAGGGTGTTTCCTCAGATTGAAAAAAAAGTGTAGCCGAAGCAAGCGAAGTTGCGCATGCTCAAATTATACATAAGTGAACTCTTATACCGTCAGATGGAAATCACGCACAGGAACCATAGTAGCGGGAGCAAGATCTGAACGCAGTAAAATATTAGAGCGCCTCCAAAGTATTTTCTCCGCGCCTCCACACATGTGCGACTCCACGACAGTAAAATGAAATTTTGTTCTTCCCGGGAACACAACTTCTTACGTGACTGAAAAATTTGTAATTCTGCTTAAACGAATATTCACTAGAAATTCCACGGTAAAAATATCAAATGGCTATGTATTTTCGATTAGTGATTACTCTTCTAGCATGTTCTTTATGTAAAGTAGCATCTGTTCATTTCATTCTGAACGATCTGAGAACGACCGACCATTCACCTCATGACATATGTCATTCTCATTCCGCGGTTTAAATTTAAATATTGATGCCCATCCTGAGGATTTGGAAATAAACATTATTGAACGTTAGAGTCATCCTTTATGAAGCCCTTGAAGATTATCCAGGCATGCTTTGTTAGTAAATCAGTATTGTTACAATATTTTAGCACACTCATTTTAGTGTCTCGGAGGAATCTACCAAGCACGTTACAGTCTAAAGCGAGGCTTCGCATCCTCTGAAATTTAATGTTCGCTTAATTGCATAGTTGCGGTGATGTTCTCATTTAGGAAACTTTGTCGCCTATTTCCCCGAATTTGAAAGCAATATCGAATACTCCCGTGAGCACGACGTGTAAAAATAATGTAAAATTGGGTGATTGTTTTTTCTCAGTTATTAAAATATATCTGGAAGTGATTTACCAGGATAAAAGTACGGTTTATTACAAAAAAAAATCCGGATATTTCCATGAAACTCCCCCCTGGACATGTGACATAAACTCAGCAATTGCAGTCTGCCTGTCCAAACGTTCGTGCTGCATCACACAACTTCATTTTTGTCTCTAAAATTCGCCGCAGGAAATTACATTCGAGCGTGAGCATTCAAACGGAAAATTCTCGTTTAGTATCGTCAAAGCATTTCGCTTTATTTTGATCCCAAAAATACTTTTAAAATTATTCGTGAGGTTTAAAACTGTAAGGTCAAACGTTTTCTATGTCGAGAGGCTGCGGGCAGATTTGTGAAGCAAAATTTGGCTTAAATTTTTGGTCTATGTTGATGTTTTTTGCCCTTGAACTTGATGTCACAAATTCACTAATCGTTCGTGTTTGTTGACGACCAATGCAACAGCGGACGCACGGTTCACTTGCTGGAAGAATGAGCTTCATAATCTCGTTGTTATTGGAAATAGTGCGTGAGGCGGGATATTTGCTGGCTTCGTTATTTCCCGCTCTATTTTTCAACTAAAAATGTTTATGTTCGAAATTTCATGTTTGTCTAACCCACGCATCTGAACGCCGATGAAATTTGTTCTTCGCTTGAAAACCATAATTCAATGTTTTTAAGTTATTCTTTCTGCTTTAGCTCAAAATGAGTGTTTTTTCGAAGTCACAAAATTTAATCGACGAATTCTCCGAACTTGTGAGAAGTGGGGGGGGGGATCGAGATCACAGATGCACCAACCAGACTTCAGCTCTGGAGAACACACGACCCCGGACTTGCGTTACGAGCACGGAATATAACATGGAGTTTGGTTCTTACCGTATTTTAAGTAAAAAAACAAAATGACTACAAGTTATCGTTGTAAAATACACTCTACATTCATTTATTTTACTTCGCCTGGATTTCTTCAAGATGCTTGGTAATTTTACAGAATTTCGAGCTTAATTTGCGAGTCCTGGAAGATACCAGTTAAGCCCATGGATGCAAGTTTCATGTTAAACGTGTGCATGACGAGAACTCTTTGTAAAAAAACTTTGAATGTTAATTTTTGGAAGAAAACTAGGTTTAATGCGAACTTTAATCGGGATGTTGCGAAATATGAACAATTTTTATACTCTTTGAAGTTGCAGCAATGAAGATCTGCTTATTCTTTGAAGAACAATTTACAAATAATTTAGATTTTACAGCATCGCACAATAATTTTATCTTGTAACCTGAAACGGATATGATGTGAGCTTGTGTCGAGAATTATGCATGCATTTCATATCAGAGAAACATGTGAATCTTTCTCAATTTCATTGTAGGTTTCAAATCTTTTATTTAAAATATTGCCAGCGCTGAAATAATTTTGATTGGAATTACAGACGTACTGTAATGAATACACCACGGCGTAGCAAATAATACTGCTCATATTTCTTGCGTGTTTTTTCTTGAAATTCATAAATTTTCTTTGTCGGAGAATATTTTTGCATTGTGTGGCGCTGCTCTGTGTTGTCAGAACGCCTTCGTGCATTGTGAGCGTGATGCTGTCATTTCAAGATGAATTGTGGCTTATTTGTGCGAAACTTAAGTTTATTTACTTGGCTCTCAAGTATTTTCACTTGAAGCTCAAGTTTGATTACTTATCACTGAAGTTTGTTCGGTTAGCGCTCAAGTTTGTTCGGTTAGCGCTCAAGTTTGTTCGGTTAGCGCTCAAGTTTGTTCGGTTAGCGCTCAAGTTTGTTCGCTTAGCGCTCAAGTTTGATCGGTTAGCGCTCAAGTTTATTCGCTTAGCGCTCAAGTTTGATCGCTTAGATCTCAAGTTTGTTCGCGAAGCACTCAAGTTTGTTCGCGAAGCACTCAAGTTTGTTCGCTTAGCACTCAAGTTTGATCGCTTAACGCTCAAGTTTATGATATCTTGAAGCGCCATTAGTCAAGTGATTTAAAGAAACTCAAGTTATGTTTTTCAGTCATCATGTTTCAGTCATGAAGTGAATTATATAAACAATTATATGCATACGAGGTCCATGGTTAGTTGTACTACTTATTCTCTTGTTTAATGTAAAATATTTAAATCTCATTTTCCATGCGTGGAAATTTTGATTACATTTCTTCATGTTGTGAGGGAAAAGGAACGAAGTTCCCCTCAGGGGGTTACTACAATTGCATCTATGGAAATTATCGTTCCCCGCATGAAACTGTGAGGTCCCGAGCAAGGAGTTAGGTAGGCCATCCTTTTCGTAAAATAGAATAGCTGTTTTGCTCTGTTGAGGACTATCTTTTTTTCAGTTCACTGCTGTCCTAATTTTCAGAAGTGACTCCTTTCTTCTTCAACTTTAATCTTATTTCTTTCTCAACTTACTGTTTCTATACACATGGTGCATAGATTCCGCGTTCTCTTAACTCCACACTAAATGGTGTCTTCCTCTTTTTGGAACGCCTTTGTTACGGTTAGGGAGGCTTAAACTAATTTTTTATCTAATCTAAGAGACAGTCTTTAAAAAATGCGTTCTATTTTTTAAAGCTCAACTAAAATAGTTATTAAGTCCCCTGCAGCTCAATAACGATATTAAAACACAATCATCAAAACTACTCCAGTAATATAATTTTTGTTTTTGATGGGAGAGAACGAATGGTCAACAGTTTCTACATATTAAAGCTCATTGGTTTTTGAGGAGATACGAATGGGAAAGGAAAAAATAGAAGCAATGCTCACAGATGATCGGTATCTTCAGACCACCAACTATTTTCGATCATATTCTGAGAGTACGTCGTGCGATGTGTCTACAAGATGGTCTCGCAATTCCCCAGATATTGCTTCCTTTAAAACTTCAGGAAATATTCCTTCATTTTAGCATGTCAGTCTCTGATGCGGATGAGCTTTCTATCACATTTCTTGACAGGGGAAGATTAAATATCATTTTTAAATTAAAGAGCACTTGAGTCTTTATTTGCACGCTTCGTATTCCTTTTAGGCTCACTTGCCTCCGTAATTTTCTTTGCAAACAAACACGTGAAGCAAATGGCTGCCTTTGTAACGTATGGGAAAATTTACTGAGAAATTTCCATTTCAGACTTTTGCAGTGACTGGGAAAGCGCCATACACGAGCCATAAGGAATTGTATTCAGTGTGCTCAGGTCTAACATTCACTCATTATGCGAATCTTTTGATGTATTTTCAACATCCGCTTGCTCTGTTATCTTGGGAGTTTTGTTCGCTGATGTAAATAGAAATTGAGTAAAATTTTCTTGAATTGCGATGACATAAGTACATGTCATCGTGATTATTGTAAGTCTACGCTGAAGACAAGACAATTGCTATTTACAGACAGTTGAATTAATCCGTTACCACTCAAATTTACCACAAACCGACACCATCACGTGGTCACCGACACCATCACGTTGTCACCGACACCATCACGTTGTCACCGACACCTTCACGTTGTCACCGACACCATCACGTTGTCACCGACACCATCACGTTGTCACCGACACCTTCACGTTGTCACCGACACCATCACGTTGTCACCGACACCTTCACGTTGTCACCGACACCATCACGTTGTCACCGACACCATCACGTTGTCACCGACGTCAGAGTAAGGAAGAGACTGCAACTTGGGAGTAAACTTTAAAGGCAATTATTAAACAAAAAATTAACACCTTTCAATCCGTGACTTGTTTTCAAATTTATCAGATCTGAGAAGATAAAACTATTAACTCATTATGATGCTGAAAGGAAATAACTGTTCTTTGAACTAAAGAGAATTTGTTCTGACAAATCATTGAAGCATTGTAAATGAACTTCTTGATTTGCATTCATCTCGGGGATTGTTACACATCTAATTTTAATTTATTGCGATTATTCTCTACTCGTGTTTGAAGTCAACTGAAACAACATGAGGAACAAAAATAAATGGTCCTAAAGATATAGTCTATATTAAATGGTGTTTTCTCTTCACTCCATTAAGATCACTTTCGTTGCGGCTGAGGAGTTTCAAACTACTTATCATCATAGAAATAATGAGCTTGTGGATGGATAAGGGTCGCTGCTTCTCCAGTTCAAGACGTCACTAGAAATTTCACTGCGCATTTGCACCAATGAGATGTTCTCGGTGTTTTTAACGTGAAGTTCATTAATGACAGTTGTTCCATGCAGCTTGAGCGAGAGAATTATAATCTTCGTTAAAAATTGTAAATTTATCCTTAGAAAGTGGCACTACAGGAGTTTTACTTTCATAGAGAAATTTACTTGTTGACTGAAACTGAAGCTTGAATTGCTCGAAGCAATCTTTCAGTTGCATTTGATTCACGTTTATAAAAATGGACTTGTACTGTATCAAAACACTTAAGAGATCTTCATTGCAACTTATTAATTCTAAGAAAATTGCTTGATCTTATTTGAGTCGCTCACTCATTAACTCGTTCAACTGCAAAAAGTTTTCTTCTTAAGGTGTCATGAATTTTTTTGTGTTGAATAGGGACGATTTGAAGAGGACAATTCGTTTTAATTGGCTTAAAACACGAGTAGAGAATCGGTGATAAATTTTTATGAGTTAAAATTAGATTTGTTATCAGCCTCGTGTTGAGTGCTAATCAAGAAGCACATTCACGATATTTCAATAATTTGTCTGAACAAATTCACTAAATTCAAAAACCTATTATTTCTTTTCAACATCGTAATAAGTAACTTCTGTTTCTTCCCAGATCTAATAAATTTTAATAAGAAGTCATGGATTGAAACGCTTTGGCCAAGTCTAGCATTATGATTCTTTTCTCAAGAAAAAGGTTATTAGAGAGAATCATGCATTCATTAACTCAGTGTAGATGCTCCGAATTTTGAAATTATTAACCCATTCTACAGTTTACAAAAAAATTCAAAATAAAATCCGATTCACTCTTTATCAGTTTGCGTTTCAAATTACTCATGTTATTTTTTTTCGTGTAGCTAAGCATTTCTATTTAATTTGTAGGAAATGTAGACACAGCAGTCTCCTGGTTATCGCTCGGCTTTATTTGCACGCAATAAGAGAAGAATGAACGCAGCCATGCGGCTGCGAGAAGCAATGTTTCTGTTCCAGACTCGTGTGTATTTATTGCTCATCTGAGGGACAGTACCATTCTTCATGTATAATTCCAGACCCCACGGGCCCTGGGTCATCCTGTGCCTTCTCAGAGATGCTCTTTGCATTTGGAACACAAGCGAGCATCGTGAAGCAAGCCTGGTCGTGTTGTATAGCTCGCATGCACGGCGTGTTTATCACAGATACAATTTTATGACGAAGATTTAGCGAATGCGAACGTGAAAGTACGTTGCAGGGCGGTGCATTTTGCAGGACGAACCATCATTATGGAGCAGTGGAAAATAGTTGAACTGTGGGTGAACGCTCTCGCCAGAGAACCATTTTACACGCCCGCTTGCCTCGGGTATTTGAGCGATGGCGTGAATTAATGGAAAGCAAACTGCGCTCTTTGAGAAATGAAGTAGTGTATGCGCAGCTGGAACGGATGCACACAACGATGCTGCCGCGAGAAAAATGAGAAAGGGAATTTTGTGGGCAATATTTCGGTTCTCATGGAAAATCATATTATTGACGGGAGTTCTAGCTGAGAAAATTTTGGTTTACATGAATACTACAATTATTGATGGGAGTGCTAGGTGAGAATAATTTGGTCTTCATAGAAAACCACAACTGGCGTAAGCTCTTGCTGAAAATGTATTGGTTCCATCCGCTGGTAACTTTTCAGACGAATGATCTTAACCAAGAATGGACTATATTTGTACACTTAATTACCCAAACGTACAAGCTAACCTTGTCTACAATTTAGTAAAGTGTTGTTATTCTTGCGGTCAGACTTACAATGAGTGACGTTTGAATAGATTTATGTGTCAAATTAAGATTTATAAAACAATGAGGTTCCTGGATTACAGAAAGTGACTACACATCCCTGTAATCTCACTGTAACCTGCCCTATCCGCAGTCTTGTTTTTCTACATCCCTGTAATCTCACTGTAACCTGCCCCATACGCAGTCTTGTCTTCCTACATCCCTGTAATCTCACTGTAACCTGCCCCATACGCAGTCTTGTCTTCCTACATCCGTGCAATCTCACTGTAACCTGCCTCATACGCAGTCTTGTCTTCATACATCCGTGCAATCTCACTGTAACCTGCCTCATACGCAGTCTTGTCTTCCTACATCCATGCAATCTCACTGTAACCTGCCTCATACGCAGTCTTGTCTTCATACATCCGTGCAATTTCGTAACCTGCCTCATACGCAGTCTTGTCTTCATACATCCATGCAATCTCACTGTAACCTGCCCCATACGCAGGGCGCACGCCCATGCACCGATCAGTATGCCGGCAGCGCGGCAGCGTCTACTGAGCCAGCAGTTAAAGGACGCAAAAGTGGCGCTCAGTCGGTGTTGCCTTCTCGGGCTCACCTCAAAGATTTTGATGAACTGCTACGCCAGTCTCGAGATCGCAAAAAAATGAGGCTTACGGTGGCTTGTGTTTGTTCTCAGGGTATAATCCTCCAAGTGTGGTTTGCATTGAGGATCAATAAAATTGGAACGGCTTTCGGTTGATGCTGTTTGAGTGTCAGATGGAAGAAGCGTTAAATTCATGATTAATTTTCTGTTTGAATCCGAAATGTATGTGAAATAAATCTATGTATCTGCTTAAGAGGTGAAAATAACTACAGCATGCTGCACTAGAATCGGGTTATGACCCTATACTTTAAAATTTTATAGAATTAAAGGAAACATATTTTGATTATCGCGCGAGGAGGTGTAATGGCAATTAGTGATACATGACGAGTTAATTGTAGTACATATTGACGGCTCTTTAGAGCGACGCTAGGCCAAAGCGTCATATTTCAAGTATCTTCTATAACTGTGAATAAAGGGAGTATTTTTTCACTCATCACAGGGCGTCATGAAAGACACTTTATACCGCTAAAACGTCGAATGAACTCAACGCTGCAATGAAAGACATCACTTGCTTCGCCTTTCATCCGAACGACATCGTCAACATACGCTAGAGTCACCAACATGCTCGTGTTTGCCAATTTTAGCAGCAGTATTGATGGAGTTCTAACTCAGTTGCGTGAGTTATTTGCAGTGCTTGATATGTCTCCATAATTGAAAGCCGGTAACGGCGTCTGCATGAATTGCCACAGCCGAGGTTTCTGCGAGCGCGATTTCAGCGTCAAGGTCTTGTTCTGCGTTCAATCACAGTGATCAAAGAGCAGCTAAATAGTTTGTACTTAAACGGTTCGCACAGCGCTTGATGCAAGCAGATTGAGTGTGCTGCTGATCTGGTAAACCGGATATACGAAAATATATGCATTTATATGTTGGGGACGCGAGCGTCGAGGCCACGATTTATTTGATCATGTTCCTTTGAGTTAGTCTTGTCTCCAATTTGATATTTTCTAAAATCCGAAGAAACTTACGAAGATAGGAAACTGGTGCTGAGGTTGATTACCTTCAATAACGCGTTTTTAGCACCTATTACCATCTTCTTCAGCTCTATCTTATTAAACGTACTTATTTCAATCTCCCTGTATATGTGCTCAAGGAATTCTGCGCAAGGACGCATTTGTGCATAAATTCATGGTTCCTTTAATTCCATTCTGAATAGGGTGGTCGTGTTCATTCTTTTAGGAACACATTTTATGAGGTTCAGAAGACCTTAACCAACTAGACCTAATCTAATCCACCTACGTGCTCTGATTGTAGCTAATTGCATCTCCTCCAAGCAAAGCCACTCGCAACTGGCCGTCTACAACATTTTTATGTAGAAATTCTGCGTTCTTCGAAACAAGCAAGAGAATGCGTGTACACTGGCAGTCGCACTATTCCATTCAGCGTGGATATTTAACCTCTTCTACAGAATGGAAGTGGCAATATCGAGGCCATTTGCAGTATCCATTGATTCCTTCTATATCTGCGTCTTCCCAGACTAACCGACTTTGCTGGGGCTGCCATTGGAGAGGAGGTCTAATCTCCTGGCCTTTCGGAAAGGCTGTCGTGAATAGCAAGCAAGCACTGGCTTAGAAATGATGGCATATTGTGTCTCTTGGCAGGACTTTTTTGCTTCATTCGCAATTCAATTGAATTTGGCGCGATCGCTCGGCTTATGCTTATGTCAGGTTCCTTTTTTGGGAGCCCGTAGCACGTCTGTCTGCGAGGCTAGGCATTCCGTGTAGCATCGTCAGGTTGTCTTCTCTCTCTGTCTCAAAAAATTGCATAAACTGAATGCTAAGTTAGTTTATTTTACCAGTAACATTAGCGTTCACGCGGTTAACGCTCGGCTTCTATAAACACTCACTAGAACATTAGGTTCTTCGCTTGTTTATTATTGATTGTTTTTGTGTTATTATTTGGGGAATATAAGATAGGCCAGGTCAAGCCTCCCTAACTGCAACAAGGGCTTTCCAATGGAAGGAAGGATGAAGACACTATTTAGTATGGAGTTGAGGGAACGTGAAGTCTATGCACGTACAATATGTTCCCAAACAAGATACCCTGGGCATAGAAACAGTAAATTGAGAAGGAAGGATTTGAAATAAGGTAAACGTTGAAGAAGAAAGTTAGAAGTGCTGAAAAGCAGGAGAACAATGACCCTAAAGAAGATGATCTCCAACGAAAATGTTTCATTTCGACAAAAACGAAGGCCTTCCAAACTTTCAGTTCGGGACCTCTCTTTTTCCCCCTGAGGGCGCTAATCTCCATAGACACAATAGTTGCATCCCATTGAGGGGCATTTGGAGTATATAAAAGGTTTCTCTTTAGCATTATGAATCCTAATTACACAGGAATTTGAGAGTGACTAGTCACGTATTGCGCACCGCAGAATCAACAGAAACACGCAACGTGGACCTAACTTTCAGAAATCGTAGATTTCTCACTGATAGCGAACATTTGTCGTGTTTTTAATTACGTTACGTAGTTCAGCAAATTCATTTCATCTCAAAAGTTATAAAATAGTGCAATGCAAATAGTTAAAATAGGTAATAATGCAAATAGTTACAACCCTTTAAATTTACGTTGTCATGTTAAGAGTGTACTGTTGGCGACGGCCTGTTGAACGGAATTCAAGTATATTTTTGTGGGTATCAATATTGAGATTTAGCGTTTCAAATGCTGATCATTATTTTCTCCTCTCAGGGGGATACAACTATTGTATCTATGGGAATTAGCGCTCCCAGGGGGGAA